>MJUU01069946.1:101874-116042 GCA_002080025.1 Modiolus philippinarum | reverse complement strand
AAAGGTCAGCACTTGGTGGTGCTGTGGACCAAAGATGATGTTTGTATGCATTACCCTTGAAAAGTTATGAAGGTTTTAGAAAAGAGTTTACACCGCCGCCGCCGCCGTCGGATTGCTATACCTATGTCTCGCTTTCAGCGACTTTCGTCGCAGGCAAGACAACCAGGGGTACACATTTTTTGCAATATACTACTCCTACAATTTCTATCATAGAAAAATATAAACAGCTGTGCCAAGTCGCATGATACGCCCGTCGTCACCCTTCAAAACTTTAAGTGATTTAGGTAAGGGGTTCTCAATTCAGAAGCACCTGTAACTGCCTAATTAAGCTTGATTTCTCTTTAAGAAATTTATCTGCAAAGTTTAAAGTTTAAAGTTTAAAGTACTTATCAGTTAGAGCGCAACATGTAAAAAAATTGCCTTAAAATTGAAAACAAAGTCCCATAACTCTTGCAAGAAAATGGAAATTTCACGAAAAAGTATACAGATCATGAGGTCATTACATCCAATACCTCTACAAAGTTTGAAGTGAATTGGCCAAAGGGTTGTCAAGTTAGAGCGCGACATGTAAAAAATTGCCTTAAAATTGACGAATAAAGTCCCACAACTCTTGCAAGAAAAATCGAAATTTCACGAAAAAGTATACAAATTGTGAGGCTATCATATCCAAAACCTCTACAAAGTTTGAAGTGAATTGGCCAAAGGGTTGTCAAGTTAGAGCGTGACATGTAAAAAATTGCCTTAAAATTGATGAATAAAGTCCCATAACTCTTGCAGGAAAAATCGAAATTTCACGAAAAAGTATACAAATTGTGAGGCCATCATATCCAAAACCTCTACAAAGTTTGAAGTGAATTGGCCAAAGGGTTGTCAAGTTAGAGCACGACATGTAAAAAATTGCCTTAAAATTGATGAATAAAGTCCCATAACTCTTGCAAGAAAAATCGAAATTTCACGAAAAAGTATACAGATCGTGAAGCCATCATATCCAATACCTCTACAAAGTTTGAAGTGAATTGGCCAAAGGGTTGTCAAGTTAGAGCGCCACATGTAAAAAATTGCCTTAAAATTGACGAATAAAGTCCCATAACTCTTGCAAGAAAAATGGAAATTTCACAAAAAAGTATACCGATCGTGAGGCCATCATATCCAATACCTCTACAAGTTTGAAGTGAATTGGCCAAAGAGTTGTCAAGTTAGAGCGTGACATGTAAAAAATTGCCTTAAAATTGACGAATAAAGTCCCATCACTCTTGCAAGAAAAATGGAAATTTCACGAAAAAGTACACAGATTGTTAAGCCATCATATCCAATACCTCTACAAAGTTTGAAGTGAATTGGCCGAAGGGTTGTCAAGTTAGAGCGCAACATGTAAAAAACTGCCTCAAAATTGACGAATAAAGTCCCATAACTCTTGCAAGAAAAATCGAAATTTCATGAAAAAGTATACAGATCGTGAGGCCATCATATTCAATACCTCTACAAAGTTTGAAGTGAATTGGCCAAAGGGTTGTCAAGTTAGAGCGCGACATATGAAACGGACGGACCGACGGACAGACGAACAATCGGACATCGGTATACCATAATACGTCCTTCATTAGACGGGCGTATTAAAAAACAGCTCATCTGATTCCAAAATGAATCCCATAACACTAATCAGAATTATTTTTTCGATATCTTTAAAAGTTACTTTTCAATGAAGAGTCAATAATATTGAATTCAAATTAGTCTTCGCGCTAGTGAATGAAAAAGTTTTTGGCACAGACTGCTTTCCTAGGTTATTTTCTTTACTTAATAAATGCACATTTTGATGAAAACTAATTAAAGATGTTAATTGTTAATTTATTTTCTGTCTATTGAACTTCTAGAATATGCAAGTATATGTGTCACACCCAGATGTCAAACCAATAAACAAATAGAATGTGAGCACAATTTTGCATAAAAATATGAATAAAAATCCTCTTAAAAAATTTGTTATCGCCGTTTGCTGATTGCAACCTTATATGGAACACCTGCTGTGTAAAAGTTGTGTAATAGTCTTTTTCATACCAGTGTAAAAATGCAACCCGGGGTTAAGATACAGAGTTAACACACAATATTTCTCCCACAATTCATAGCGATAAGACATCCGATTGACGCGTTTTGGTAGTACATGCATTCAGGCGTTAATGTAGCGATCATAGTGAGTGGAATATAACGACTGGATTATTCGGGTTAAATTATCCTATGAAAATTTATATAATGAGACACTGAATGGAGAAAACCTCTGTATTTTATCTAAATTTACTTGTAAAAGTAAATAAATTTAATGCTGATTTTATTTACTTCTTTAAGTAAAAATAATTAACCTATGCTGGTGAAAAGTTTTTACTTCATGCTGTGGGATCTCTGACTGTAAAGACGCAACAAAACCTTGAACAGACACCCCCCAGACAGACACATTTAATAGGAGATTAGCAACTCGACATAATCACAGACATATAGAAAACTGCCTGACCAAAGGACAAATCAGGCAAAACTCGAGTCGGTCTGGCAAAAATTATCAGTCAACAGGACCGAATGTAAGGTAAAAAAAAATTGACATTTCTGCTATGCCATAAAACTGTAGGTCCTGTAAATTTATCTTCGGTCAAGCAGCTTTTCCTTACTTGTCCTGCAAGTCCTCCAGACTTTTCGATTTGTCTGTAACCACATCACTTATCGTGGCCACTAAATAAAAACTGCGCTTAAAAGTGAATAAAAATATAGAAATTGAATTTTCGATGAGCAAAATCAAATGACATGACATGCAGTTGACCAGAGACGTCTCCGAGTTTATGAGTTGACAGAGTCAGACATAATCACACGGTATCAATGACAATCACAGTAACTACGTATTGCATAAAGCAAAATTTAACCTAAAGCAAATATGGGATTGGTCTTAATTTAAGGGCGCTTTGTCATTTCAATTATCACCAAGTGATTACCACCCGAGATTACCACAGAATAATGACAAATGACCAGCACACAATTTTACCGCCATCAAACTTTTATAGTCTCTAAATTACGAAAAAATGTGAATACCGCTGCTGAAATCATTATTTATGACAAATTAATTACTGTTGTCTCAACTCAAATCATATCTTCTTAAATCTATATCTTCATGTCAAAGTTAATTGGATATTACTTGAAAAATTCATTTTACTGGAGACTATGTTAGATTGCTGTCTTCATTGCGTTTAAAGTAACGATATTTTTGTAAGCTCATGGAAAGTTTTGCAAGTATTGTAAATAATGTTTTTGTCCAGGACAGGTACACTATCTAGGTAAAACTTTGTTTATCTGGTGTTTACACTTTACTTTTGATGCAATATTTGATCGACTTTTCTAGTCAAAGATTCTAAGTGCTATAAAAAAAACTCCGAAAAATACGTGATAAGTCTTCTTTAGACTTGTTTATGTGATTAAGAATCATCGGTCCGTCTTGATCAAAACCAGTTGTTGACAGTATCTGCAATTGCAAGACCATTGAGATTGAAGTTTGCAACGAATATTTGAATGCTGCAAATAAAATACAATCAATTTATTTCTGTCTTGTAATGCTACAATAATTCATTTACAAAATCGTTACCTGGTTTATGTATATAGTATGGCCTGACAGTCTGGCATTTTATCCCACCGTGGGGCTCACTTGGGCTTGCTTTCGAAATTATGCAGTCTCACAGCAGTCTGGACTTGGGCAATTCACTCTCGGCCTGTCTGAGCTTGTGCTTTGATGCTTAATATCAAGTTTGATTGAATTTACTAATCTGACCATTACAGTCAGAGATTAAAGTAGGATTTCAAGGCCATTAGTTGTTGATGAATCGATTATCGCCTTCAATCGATTAGCGGTCGTTTGAACTTCAACAATCGTACAAATCAATGTCAAAAGTAATAAGGCCTAAAAAAAAATACCTGTGTTTCAGGTAACATACTCTTCAAAATTAGGGTCGGTAGGTAGGCATTTTTTGTCTCGCCCGCGACGAAAGGCGCGGAAAGCATGACATATGCGTACAAAGTATGACGGCGGCGGCGTAAACTTTCATGTTAAGTTTTTGTGATTAGGTCACTTTCTCAGGAACTATAAGTGGTAGGTCAATGATATTTGGGTCTTCACTANTTTTATTTTTCCAAAACTTTTTACATAGATATATGGAGAGTCACTTCTGGACATTAACAGTGCTTTTTTAAAAACTGCCAAAAAAAACATTAGGGTAGGCATTTTTGCCCCCTAAACCTAGGGTCGGTCGGGTTACCGGAAGCACAGATTTTTTTTTATTCTGCCTAATGGATTAACTGATGTTGCTGAAAGATATTCCTGATGTGTCAATTCCGATAACCGCTAGCTTTTTCATCAGAATATTTATGAGAAATGAGAAAATTCATGCAAAACTTGTGTTACTGTTCAAGGGAAACAATATACTTCCTTTTAATGTCTGAACACCACGACCTTTTCATGAACAACACATCAGACCACAACGAACCAATACTTAACCGAGAACAAATGTACAATTCAAAAGTGATGAGATAGTGTGAAAGCACAAAAAATGATTTTTTTTTACCAACCACGACGTGAACGAAGCGAAGGGTGGGCGGTACTTGTAAACACTTTCCAGCCTGAAGCAGAAGTGGAAGGAGCTAAAGCTGTATACGATATGAGGTTTCAAAACTGAAATCGCATGTTGGGCGGAAGGCGAGACCACACCAAAGTGGATACTAAATGATGAAATAATAGTATTTACAATAATAATGTTTCGTGCCAAAGGCACAACCCTATCACCAAACAGAAAACTGGTCTTTATTTTGTATTTTTGAACACTAGATCACACAAGACAGGCAGTTTCTTATGTGCGAAGTAATGATTATGGGAGTAAAAGTCATGCCAAAGGCACAAATAACATGAATAAATTGATACAAATGTCGTGCAGAAGGCCATGACCACTACCAACATAATAAAGAATAGATACATGAAACAAGGAAAGTGGGTTCCCCATGACATCCTTTTCTTCATTCAGCAAGCATGGGGTGTCCGTAGCAACACATTTCTCCCTCGTATCTGAGTCAATTTAAAGACGTGCCAAAGGCACGACCACTAGGATAAGGATAGAACAGCACAAACTTTGTGGTTATCGCAAACAATGAATAGTATTGAAGTGCCAAAGGCATGGAATGAGTGAGCTGCACCCATATGGCAATGCACCCTCCTCAAGTATCATGACTTGCATGAAAACGGAAAATGCGGATGTCATGACAACGTAAATAAAGATAATGGTAAATTGTTAACAAACATGACAAATGTTCATGCAATCATTTATCAAAAATACGCCCATATAACAACTCCAGTGAATTCGCCGATGATGAAATTGCTATGAATGATATTATGTCTTACATGTACACCACTGTTAATGTATGAAAATGGAAAATATCATGAAATTTGTATCTGTATACAGAGAATAAAATTTGGAATACTGGTAAAGTGGCCAGCTGGGCCCCTGTCAATCAGAATTCAGTAGCCCAGCCAATAAATCACTAGCTAGCCCAGTACTATATTGTCAACCAAAATTGCAGTATATTTTAGTAGCCACCAGGGCTACTGGTTCTAAAATTTTAGTAGCCCAGGCCAAATTTTAGGGGCCTTTGGCTACTGGGCCCCTGGAAATTTGCATCCCTGTTACAGTATACGTCAATACATGTAACTAATTAGTATACATGTACATGTACAGGGCATCATCACGACCCTTGTGAAATTTCTTACATAAAAAACTTAAGTGTATTCACATTCATTTCAACAAAATTTTTAACTTTGATGTCACCGTCACTATGTAACTACTTACCAAAATGATATGAGCTTCCAGTATACAGGTAAAGATTCGAAATGTGAAAATTGATCTTTTCAGTAATGATGTTTCTCAATGGTCAGTTTGGTCCCCTGTGGTTTAAAAAAATATAAATGATGTACTTTGTAAAGACTGTAATATTGATATGTACATTTGTATTTGAGGGAACAACCCTGTCTATAAATAGAGATTAAAGTACCGTAAGCATGGTAACAAGTATTTACCACCTTCCATTAGCTTTGCTAGCGGACCATTCCTTTAGTTCTGATGGTACAGCAGGGGACTGTAGTCCTATATATATATGGGTACTGAGATAGAATTTCGGTTGGGGCAACAGTTGAATTTTGTATATAGATTGAATGTTCTCTGCCAACATCTACTAATACATGTAATACATGCAGATTATTCAGTAGATTTTAGGAGACAGCTAAAGGAGACTTATTTCAATTTTACAATTAAGTTGATCAGTGGTGCTAGTGATATGTTCATAAAAGATCATAAATGGAAAAAACCCAAAATGTGCAGTTACATTGATGCAAGAAAAATAGCTTCCCTTAATGTCACAGATTGAACTATGTATTGTTTGGCAACTTTTATGAAAAAAAATATGTCAAAATAGATCCAAAATTGTGCCAGACAAGTCATGCATCATATAGATCAGATCTAGGTATGCTTGAGCACAATGTTATGTTTAAGTTCTTTCCAAAATTAAAAAAAAATCTAATCGGAATAAAAAAAAATTTTCAATGGTCTTACATGGATGTATATTTCAATTTAAAGGTTATGGTGGTGCTACTTTGGGAAATTGTAATACATGTAAAAATCGGACAATTAATGAGGACCTTAATCAGATTCTTAAACTGCAGAAAAGGGCTGCACTATTTATTCACAATGCAGACTTTTTGTCACCTGCAGAGCCCCTTTTTAGCTTACCTGGCCTGAAAGGCCATGGGTGATTTCAAAATAAATGACACCACATTTTTATTTTTTGCTCAATTTTCAACATCAATGAATCTTGGTGATTCTTAAATGACCACAAAGCACATATATTGAAATTTGATTATCCAAAATTTCAAGTGAATACACAAAGATACAAAAAAGTTTCAAATATTTTAAAAACCAATTTATAAACAGAAAAAACAAGAAACCAGTACAATTATAAGTCATGACTGCAAGAAATAATAGCCATGTGAATGATTCTTTTTTGGCCAAATTGTCAAAGGTGTATCACTTTAACTTTATGATAGGAAAAAGTTACTTCTATTTCCTGTTTTTTTTTTTTTTTTTTAATTTTCAATAAAAATGCTGTTTTCTTTTTCAATGATGGCTCAAAAAGTTTTAAATAAGAAAATATTAGACAATATTTTGTAAACAAAACAACTTTTTTTTTAAATTTACTTATTTTTAAACAGACACGCAAAAAAATTGAGTGATATGATGGATTTCTGAAGAAATACGACTAATCAAAAACTTGCCATTTTTTGCCACATTTTGTTGCACTTGGGACAATACATTNAAGATAATCCAAAAACCCTTATAGGAGTTATTGCCTTTTTTCACAGAATTTTCAAAATTTTCATATTTTTCGTCTTTAATTCCCAAAACTATAGAAGATGAAGGTTAAGTGTAAATTGATAAAATGTTTGCAATGCTGTGGTGACTTCAAAACTGGTGTTGAAAACTATTGGTTGACCGCCATTCTTCAAAATGGCCTCCAAAAAGGGGTGAGAAAATTCAACATTGTCCGATTTCAATAAAGTTTGGTTTCCAAATAGATATTGATGTTGTGACTTCAAAACCGGTGTTGAGAATTGTTCGTTGCCCGCCATTTTCAAAATGGCTGCCAAAAAAGGCCAGAAAATTCAACATTGTGTGATTTCAATGAAATTTTGTTTCCAAAAAGGTATTGATGTCCCTACTTCAAAACTGATGTTAAAAATTTTTTGTTGAGCGCCATTTTCAAAATGGCCACCAAAAAATTCAACATTGTCTGATTTCAATGAAATTTGGTTTCCAAGTGGATATTGATGTCGATACTGCAAAAGCAGTGTTGAAAATTGTTTGTTGACTGCCAAATGGCTGCCAAAAAGGCAGGAAAATTCAACATTGTCCGATTTCAATGAAATTGGGTTTCCAAATAGATATTGATGTCATAACTGAAAGAATTGGTGTTAAAAATTGTTGTTTACTGCCATTTACCAAATGATGTCTCGACTTCAAAACTGGTGTCGAAAGTGGTCCTTTGCAACACAATTTTTGTCAAAAAAGCCCAACAAAGAAGTATAGTAAAACATGATCAGACTTAAAANNNNTAGCTTGATTGTGGCAACTGAAAGCCAGGTGAGCGATATAGTCTCCTAGGGAGCCTGTTCGCATAGCATCCAAGATGGCAGTCAGCGGAGAACATTGTTTAACCTTGGACCCCATGGGAAATCATTCAAAGACCACCTGTGAAAATACTATGCCAATTGGAACCAAAGTGAGGCACAATGATCCTTACATGGTCTTCTTCAAGGACGGTGACAGTTGGTCTACGCCCCATCAAAAATAGCAGCCATTGGGGAACATAGTTTAATTTTGGATCATATAACATCAGAAAACTTCAAAATGAGACCCTTAAATAGTCAATAAACAATTTGAAAATGATACCCTTAAATGTTGTGATTATTTTGACTTATTGTATCAGCCATGGCCCAGGTGAGCATAAGGCTCTTGAGAGCCTCTTGTATAAATGACTTTGATGGATTAGATATACCACAAATACATCTGCTGGTTAAAAAAAAGCCTGACAAATGAAGAACTGTCATATTTTACCATCATATTTTTGTAATAAATTTCAGTACCCTCTGAGGATAAACTTTATTCTTTTTGAAAAACCGTTTATGGTAATTTATATAAATAAAAGTCCCAAAACCCAAGACTGAACTTTATAAATAAATCGATATATACTAGTAATATAATTTCCAAATAGTACACGTATATAATTACACCATCTGTAAGTTTTAAGATTTAAGTTTTTTAAGTTCATTTTGCTAGCTAGAAACTCTTTGTGTTGATGTTTCAAAAACAGTTTTCAAAGATGGTATTTAAGGTAGGTAGACACTGTTTCAGGGTGCATTAGGTTGTGCATTTGTAAAATGAATAGTCAGATAAGGAGTAGGTTTGATATTTTCTTGCCAAGAGAATAATTTGTCAGCTTCTCTTTTAAGACATAATAATTTATTGACAAATATGAAAGGTCATATTTTGTTTACTCTGCTGAGAATTAACTCCCTTTTCCCGTAAATAATGTTTGATCCTTAAATTAACAGCATAGTGATATGTACATTATTTTCATTTTGACCAATGGCTGGGATTATAAATGATGCATTTGTAACATTCATTTCTATTAAGCTAAAATGATATTTATCAGGTTCCGTCAGGTAAATTAATATCTGGTCAGATATAGGGACATTTGTAAGGACCTTTACAGGGTACCAGTATACTAGACAGTTTATTCAACTTGAATTTGTTGGGATAACAGGATTTGCAATGTTGTTTATTGGGACTTTTGGATTGAAATTATTATTTTCTTAGGAATACATGAATCGAAGATCAGACCCTCTACATGTATTACCATAAATACCCTTTTAGATGGGTTTTGATTGATGTGGAAAATTTCATGATCAAGATGCATACTCACAAGTTACTTGAATATGCATAACCAATAGGTTTCTTATATTTGTAGAAAAACTGACATGAATATACAATAAAGATCTATAACATCATATTACAAGTAATTATCTGAATTACAATTGTTAGTAAAAGTTAATGCACAGACATACATGTACAGAATGCACTGTACACATGTCACAGGTGTGCAGTGCTACCTAACAGGTGTTTATAGTAACATATTATTACATAATGATTACGTAACATGTGCATATCTCTTGTCATGAAAATTTTTGCATGGACTGTGCTAGAAGATCTCAGCATACACACCGGTAGCCAAAGGCTTAAATGTACTGTGGATAAAATATTTTTTGAAGTTTAGTCACAGTCATATGCTCTTGCATTATTAGGTTCTATCAAACAAATTTTATGGATATTAAATCATTGCTTTAGAGCTCTAAATACAAAAGAAAATTAGAAGTCAGAAACATGGTACATGTTATAAACACTAAGCCCTTTCATGGGATAAAAAACATTCTAGCTGACCATTCCTTATGAAATTGATAATATTCTTCAATTTGAACCAAAAGGATGACAGGCATTATTATTAATATAAGTTTTGGGTGTTTCTACCACACCTTTTTTCTTTTTTTTTTAAATTGTATGTTTTCACAAGTGTATGTCATTGGCTGTAGAATATTCATTGCTCAGATTTTGACAGGGTTTCTTTCATTTTGCATCATGTAAAATATATCTGTGTTTTATGTGTTTTAGTTGTATCATGCATTGCTTTGTACAGTCCTTAATTTACATTTACTAGAACTTGGGTTATAACACAGCATAAAGTATCTACAGATACTGCTGAAAACTCCAGTATCATATATACATGTACCACTATATGACCTCTGACAGCAGTTTTGTGGTCAAATTATAATTACATGTTAAAGGTTCTAGATACATGTAACTGTTGAACATTTAGTACACTTCCTATTTCCCCCCTGTATATTAAACTATCCGCATAAATTTTATTTCTATGCATGTCATCTGATACTTTAAAGATTAAGCAGTTATTTATTTTCCTGGACCCCTTTTCCCAACCTTCTGTATATCTGGTTTTCATGCAGTCAACAATGATTATATTGAGAGGAGACAGTTCTGTGAATTATTTGTTGATTTTCATTTTTACCAGGTTTTGCTAATATGTGCACCAACTGATATTATCATGAAACACCCAGACTAATTTCTTTTATAAGAGATAAATGTATAGAACTTTGCATATTGCATACAATAAATGCCTTGTTTTAAAATCAATACCTGCAGTACAGGTACAATTTTCTCCTTGATATAAATATAGAACTAGGGTTCATGGAATATATGTTTATTGGTATTCCTTGGAACTGAAAGCAGCTAAAGGTATTTCAGAATTCAAAGAGAATTGAAATGAAATTCCTGTGTTTTGAAATTTACTAAATTTACCAAAGGTTGTAGTTCTCTCAGTAGGATTTATATTCGTTACTCAGGATGCAAGTTCAATAAATTTTAAGGTTTGTTGTAAAACTTAGTACGTGTGTAGTATAAGCAAGATTGATTTATCTCCTCTAAAAGTCCATCTTCCCAAGTCAAGTGTATGAGGTCCACATACTTCTCCACATAAAACACTTAACTTGGGAGGCTGCTAAAAGGAAAAAATATAAAATGAGCATTTGCTATTTAATAGGGAATACTATTTGTACCACAGCTAGAAATTTGTTAAGATCTAGAACTTTTTAAATGAATTAAATGTATACATGAGGAATTAATTTCCGAAATGGCCATACAGCTCATTAAAATTATTGCCGCTTGTGTCAATATATTGGTTATGGTCTCATGTTCATTTACTCCATATCCTTTCGTGAAATATGTAGAGGCTATCTTCTTTTCCAACTTAAAATAAGTATGTAAACTTAACACACAAGGTATTTACAAAAATTGAAAAATGAAAAATGTAAAGTTAAAAATGTTTAAACCACCATTTCTTAGGGTGTCTGTTCCAATCAGGACCATTGCAGACGACAATTTTCCTGTGGTTTCCACCTAGTTTGTCTTCATTTTTGCCCCATGGACTTTTTGCTCTTGACAATTCTGTTTGGTATTTTTGTTATCACCCCAGAGTTATAAGGGAAATATATATGTCATTTTATCAGTAGTTTGTATGAGTTTCCTTTGATCTCACGAAGCAAATATTTTTCAGTATTTGCTACTGCCCAAATGTGCAAAAATATTGGCAAGAAGTATCTTAGGCCATGCCTACTTTGTCAATCAGAATCAATGAAACAAAGAGATGTCTGACTTACCTGATCGTACAAATTCTTTTACTTAGCAATACTAGTCAATTTCACAATTTGTTGAATATTCTTTTTCAAAATTTGTTCTATTAAATGATTTAGTTAATTACCAATAAAAAGAATAATAAAAGTTTTGTTTTTGATACAAGAAATATTGGTTCCAATAATGGACTGCTCACAAGGGGCTCGTCCATTATTGTTCGATTTCTTGTATCAAAAACAAAATTTCCGTTATTCT
Source organism: Modiolus philippinarum (assembly GCA_002080025.1). Taxonomy (NCBI): domain Eukaryota; kingdom Metazoa; phylum Mollusca; class Bivalvia; order Mytilida; family Modiolidae; genus Modiolus; species Modiolus philippinarum. The sequence continues at coordinate 103,971 of MJUU01069946.1, read as the reverse complement.
ATATTTATACTCTAGGCAGTAGTAATATGGATCTCATACAGTAAAGTTTCATAGGCAATAATTAAATAAAATCTCTTGTCATTTGAAATTTATAATTGTAATGAAAGCAAAAAAAATGCATATTATTTCAATATTTTATAGGTCATGTACTGTGGGTGATGGATTGGGGTGAGATTCTAGGAGGGTGGCACACGGTTATTTTCGTGCAGCGTGTTTTCCGTTTTTTATTTCACGTGTTGTCGTTTTGGAGTGTCGTTATTTGCCATGTTTTGTGCAAACCAAAAAAGAACATTGTGCAAGCCAATTTCTAATTGTTATAACATTTTATTTCTCGTACCCCCGTGCAACTCTCTTCTAGGATATTGTTTATTATGGCCTTTATGTTGGCCTCTACAAATATGAGGGGCTATTAGAGTATCCCCAGTGTCTGTTTGTACATCTTTGTCCACTTTAAGCTATATTTTCTATTTAATTGGCATACATGCATTTTTGATGGCAGGTCAGCATCATGACAAATGAGTTCATTTTGGCATATTTTCTGTGAGATTGACTTCCATTCAAGTTTATGGATAAGTTCAGATCCTGTTGACTATACTTTGTAAGATAACTTATCTTGATTATGCATGCTTCAATTTCTGATTGAAGGTCATGTGGATTCAAATCAATTATTGTTGAAGGTTGGATCATGCAAACCTTACACACTTTAAACTGGGCAATTTTGTGCCATCTTTTTATACCCCCCTAGGATTATCAAACTTGGTGTGTGGATGCATCATGGGAAGACGATGTGTCACATACCAAATTTAGGTCACTCTGACCTTGACTTTGACTTTTGACCTTTATGATAGTAAAACCGTGTCCCGAGCAGAACTTTTGTACTGTAGCACCTAGTATTATCAATCTTGGTGTGTGGATGCATCATGGGAAGACGATGTGTCACATACCAAATTGAGGTCACTGTGACCTTGACTTTGACCTTTGAACTTAATGATAGTAAATCCTTGCTCATTTTGTGCAGAAACCCTGGTTAAATCAGCTTTGTATCCACCGAATTATATATCATTTAATGTATTACCCTTTAAATGAAGTACCAGATATGAACTGATTGAAATAAAACCTGTAATTTCAGTCCTGACATGCTTTATTTCTGTTAGATTTACTTTCCAATTACCATGTGGCTGAAGGTCAAATTTCAAAATGACATGCCTTGGTACTCAAATGCAGTTGCGGGGGGTATTAGTCTGGCTTTGCGGACAGCTCTAGTTTTCACAGTTTTCAAGATAAATTTTGTTTGGTGCAGTCAATGTAGTCAAAATATTGTTGACAGTAAAAATTGTAAACTACCGCAAAAAATTCTCTGCTTAGAGTATGTATGCATATCTAATGGTATGATAGGTCAGCGTCCAGGCAAGACGTTAGTTTACTTTTAACAAATAATATCTGATTGATTGACTTTGCTTTTATAGTAGGTATATCATCAACTTGGTCATATTTCAATTCCTATTTCTTAATCAATTTTAAAAATTGCTATCATCTGTTTCTGAAACAGATGATGGCAATTTTCGGAACCAATCTTACAGTTTTACAATTCAAGTAATGCAATCAAACTATATAATTGGTTTCACAATCTTACCACAGGAAATCTTGTGTCTTTATGCTTAGTGTGTGAATACAGCTTGAGTTATTTGAAGTTATGTAAATAGTTTATTTCATTGGGCAATTTATTTTTCATGAACAACAAACAAAAGGTTGAAAATGCTAAATTTTTAATTTTAAGATATAATTTCTAATTTCCAATAATTTTTGGGGATTTTTGGTAAATTTTAAAATAACTTGGTTATTCATTTTCATTATTTTCTGTAAAAATCAAAAAATAAAAAAAATAACAAGGGAGATCAAAAACATGATAAATGTGATGTAATTATTTCCCCTAAATAAATTAGTACTTTCACTTTTTCCTCCCAAAAATGTGCTAGAAATGGCATTATAAGATTAAATTTGTGTTCATATCAAAGATTATAAGAAAGATTGAGAAATATTTCCAAAAGTAAAAATTAAGAATTTCCCTATCCTTAGAGAAAAATTATGCATTACAAA
>MJUU01069946.1:73867-92981 GCA_002080025.1 Modiolus philippinarum | reverse complement strand
ATGTATGGGTTACCTCGTAAGCGCAACTCCTCTAAAACCACTTGAAGGAATTTAATGAAACTTTACACAAAGTAAGAACACTATTAGGAGATGTGCATGAAGGAATATAATTATGGTCAGAAACCAGGAAGGGGAGATCATCCGACTTTGACTTTTCGTTGATTTCCTATTTATGGGTTACCTTGTAAGCGCAACTCCTCTTAAACCACTAGAAGGATTTTGATGAAACTTTACACAAAGTAAGAACACTATATGGAGATGTGCATGAAGGAATATAATTATTGCGAGAAACCAGGAAGGGGAGATAATTCAACTTTGAGTTTTCATTGATTCCCTATGTATGGGTTACCTCTTACGCAAAACTCCTCTTAATCCACTTGAAGGTTTTTGATGAAACTTTAGACAAAGGAAGAACACTATTTGTAGATGTGTAAAATGTCAAATAGGCTGAAAAGGGTGAATTTTATATTTGTCTGATTTTGTGTTTTCATTGGAACCCTTGTGAAAAGTTTTTTCTTGAAGATTATATCATTGTGTCCACACTTGTACTGTGTCCGCACCTGTATTGTGTCCACACCAACTTAATTTTGTACTTACCATATCGATTCAGGGTTCAATGAGCAGGGGTATCTTTGGCTGCCATTCGGCGACAGCTCTTGTTCCATTAGTTGGACTTAATTTTTTTGTATGAAATTTTTTTTGTTTGCACCATATCTCAGCACCTACATGCCATAGAGTGATGATTTTTGGTAAATGGTTACATCTTTATTAGTAACCAACATCCATACCAGAATTATGTCCCCTTGATCTATATTTTCCGCTTTAATGAATTTGGCTAAATTTTCTATTTAGGACCATATATCAACAATGTTTATACTAAATTGAGAATAAGGACTTAAATTTTGACATAGAATTATTGCATATAGTCTACAGATACACAATAAGCTTTCGGAATATTATTCCGGTTCCAACTTTGGTAAATTTCCTGAAAATGTCCAAGACTAACAATTTTTGAAAATTTTGCATACAATCAAATATTTTAGCCATTTCTTCATACAAGACATAATTCTGAAAACGAAGAATTGAAAAATATGGTTCCAATTTTGGTAAATTTCCTGAAACTCTCAAAGACCAGCAATTTTTGGGAATTCTTGTTAGCAAACATGTGTTTTGATGAATTTTAGTCAAAAAAACAATATTTTCAATGGTTAGATTTCATAAATTTTGTATTCCAATTTTGGTAAAATTCCTGAAACTGTCAAAGACCAATTGTTTCTTGGAACTCTTCTTAGCAACAACCAGTTTAGTGACCATGATAAGTTTCTCTGATTAAGTCCATTTCTCAATTACTATAAGTGGTAGGTCAATAATATTTAGTATGTAGGTTGGTCTTGGGTAGTACATGTCAGTCTGGCATATGACTTTCATCCTTGACCTCAATTGCATGGTCTAGTGACCATGTTAAGTTTTGTCTCGCCTGCGAGACATAGCGACCACAGATTCCGTCGTCATCAGCGTTGTTAACATTTGGTTAACCCAAATGTTAAACTTTTTATACCCCCACTCGTTAGAGAGTGGGGTATACTGCATTCACCTTGTCTGTCTGTCCGTCCATCTGTCCGTCCGTCCCTCCGTTCGCCTGAAAATTTATTTCTGTCACAATTTTCTCAGCTATCAGCGGAGGGATTGATTTGAAAATTATTATGCAGCCTCTGTATGATGTGTTTTAAGGAACTTCCTATTTTGAGTCCTGTTGGATGTGTACTTCCTGTTTAACAAAGTGTGGACTAATTTAAGAATTGTAGCAAAACATGAATTTTTCGTCACAGTTTTCTCAGCTTCTATAAGTGGGATTGATCTCAAAATTGGTATGAAGCCTCAATATGATTAGTTGTAAGAATTGTCTTATTTTGAGTCGTGTCAGATGTGTACTTTCTGTTTAATGAAATGTGGACTTAGTACGAAATATAGCAAAACATGATTTTTTTCATCACAGTTTTCTCAGCTTCTGTAAGAGGGAATGATTTCAAAATTGGTATGCAGCCTCAATATGATTAGTTGTAAAGAACGTCCTATTTTGAGTCGTGTCAGATATGTACTTCCTGTTTAATGAAATGTGGATTAGTACGAAATATAGCAAAACATGATTTTTTCGTCACAGTTTTCTCAGCTTCTGTAAGAGGGAATGATTTCAAAATTGGTATGCAGCCTCAATATGGTTAGTTGTAAGGAACGTCCTGTTTTGAGTCATGTCAGATGTGTTCTTCCTGTTTAACGAAATATTGACTTAGTTACTAAAAGAAGTCAAACATTAATTTTTCGTTGCAGTTTTCTCAGCTTTTGTAAGGATTGATTTCAAAATTGGTATGCAGCCTCAATATGATTAGTTATAAGGAATGTCTTACTATGAGTCCTGTCGGAGGTGTACTTCTTGTGTTAAGAAATGTGGACTTAATTACGAAATATAGAGAAACACATTTTTTTGTCAGTTTTCTCAGCTTTTATAACAGGGATTGATTTCAAAATTGGTATGCAGCCTCTATATGATTAGTTTGTTACTATTCTTGAGGATTATTCTTGAGGATTATATCATTGTCCCGGTACTTGTATTGTGTCCAAAACCTGTATTGTGTCCACACACACTTAAATTTGCACTTGCCATATTGATTCAGCATTCAGTGAGTGGGGGTATCACTGGTTGCCATTCGGCGACTGATCTGGTTTTGAACTTCAATAACTTTCTCAAATCATATTCAATAGCAATGAAATTTTGACACAATATTCAGTACAACTTCCTTATTGTATCCCAAGTTAACTTTTTGACAAAAATAATTCCAATTTTTCCCTATTTTTCCATTAGTTGGACTTAATTTTTTTGTATGAAATTTTTTTGTTTGCACCATATCTCAGCACCTACATGCCATAGAGTGATGATTATTGGTAAATGGTTACATCTTTAGTAGTAACCAACATCCATACCAGAATTATGTCACCTTGACCTATATTTTCCGCTTTAATGAATTTGGCTAAATTTTCTGTTTAGGTCCATATATCAACAATGTTTATACTAAATTGAGAATAAGGACTTTAATTTTGATGTAGAATTACTGCATATAGTCTATAGATACACAATAAGCTTTCGGAATATTATTCCGGTTCCAACTTTGGTAAATTTCCTGAAAATGTCCAAGACTAACAATTTTTGAAAATTTCGCATACAATCAAATATTTTAGCCATTTCTTCATACAAGACATAATTCTGAAAACTAAGAATGAAAAATATGGTTCCAATTTTAGTAAATTTCCTGAAACTCTCAAAGACCAGCAATTTTTGGGAATTCTTGTTAGCAACCATGTGTTTTGATGAATTTTAGTCAAAAAAACAATATTTTCAATGGTTAGATTTCATAAATTTTGTATTCCAATTTTGGTAAATTTCCTGAAACTGTCAAAGACCAATTGTTTCTTGGAATTCTTCTTAGCAACAACATCATAATATATAGGTCAAATTAGAATGACAGTGGAGTGAGCAGGCGAGACACTAGGTTCCGCAGAACCTTTACGAATTATTCTGATTAAGTCTTATGTCTCAATTACTAGAAGTGGTAGGTCAATATTATTTAGTATGTATGTTGATCTTTGATAGTACATGTCAATATGGCCTATGACTTTTGTCTTTGACCTCAATTTCACGGTCTAGTGACCATGATAAGTTTCTCTGATTAAGTCCATTTCTCAATTACTATAAGTGGTAGGTCAATAATATTTAGTATGTAGGTTGGTCTTGGGTAGTACATGTCAGTCTGGTATATGACTTTATTTCTTGACCTCAATTTCACAGTCTAATGACCACGTTAAGTTTCTCTGATTAAGTCCATTTCTCAATAACTTGAAGTGGTGGGTCAATGATATTTAGTATGTAGGTTTGTCTTGGGTAGAATATGTCAGTCTGGCATATGACTTTTGTCCTCGACCTCAATTTCACGGTTTAGTGACCACGTTAAGTTTCTCAGTATGTATTTGTGGTAGGTCAATGATATTTTGTATATGGGTTGGTCTTGGTTAGTATATAATGGCCTGCTATATAGCTTTTATCAGTGAATTAAATTTCACAGTTTAGTGAGCATGTTTAGTTATTGTTTAAAACATCAATTCAAATGTCAAGCAGGGACGGGCAAGACATCTATTAGGGTCTACTGTTGTTTAGAGTTAAACATGTAAAAAGACAAAATATTTGGAAGAAGCTCCTAGTTTTATTTGACTGATATACACCTGCACCTATTAGCTTTGTCATTGAAAACAACTTCAATAAAATATTCAAAATGCTTGTTTCCAGTCAAGTAATACTTAATCGAACTATTTATAAACAATAGAGTTACGAAACACATTGTGAAATGAATGACGTGCTACTTATTCAATAAGTTATTGATCTTATGTCTCGTCGCATCTTATGCAAATTTTCCACACCCTTTCATTTACAAGAAATGACCTAGTACTTTAAGAATGAACTTGATATTCAGATAAAAAACATGCCAATGTCAAGTTCATGACCAGGTGATGACGACAAAAACAATGCAGAACCAGAAGTTTGTTCTTTTGTCTCTCAAAACGGACCCGAAAAATGAGATGTCTTTAGAATGCCTATTGGCATTGTTTGGCCAATCAAAGTCGATGCCATATGGCATCGTTGGGCATAGGCACGGTGATGCCAAATGGCATCAATGGAGATGAAAGGTTAACAGCCAAAACAGGGAAATCAAACATTTTTTACATCATTCTTGTATAAAAGAGGAGGATTGTAATGTATAATGCTACATTTTTTATGATGATGAAGATGTATCGTGATTGCCATAACAATGGCATCATTACACAGGGGCAAAGGAAGTAGACATTTTTCATGGTTCACTAACACTATAGGTAGATAAAAAATTCACAAAGTGTGTTATGGGCAGGAAACTGAATCTTTGGACATCAGTTATAACTAAATTTTAATAATAATCTAATCATACATTTCTTTTTGTAGTGGTTTAATCCCTCATTGCTTAGCAATATTGAAGACATGTCATATTCTGACAGAACGACTAGTCGGCATGACAATGGGGAATTCCCAGCTGATACGCACACAAGAATTACTGACTGATGTTATAACAGTAGCTAAAAGAATTAACCCTCGTGTTGATGAAGTAGTCAACTCTATGTACCCACCACTTGATCCAAGGTTGTTGGAGGCAAGGTAATATGAAATAATAAACATGATAAAGAAAGGAAAAAAAGCACACTTTCCTGTAAGGGAACGTCATTATACTATATAAATATGTGAAGCCATTTCTTGATCAACCAAAGTATTTTCCATAAGATTCCTTAATCAACCAGAAGATAAAAAAGGGTTACACTTTGAAGCACAGTAAGCATGTTCTCAGACTGTAGCATGCAATTCATGTAGATGTACATTAGAAAACATGCATGTACAATTTCACAAATCAAACGTTCCTGCAGAAAAATTCAGTGATTTGTTATAAAATAAAACTGATAGAAGTATCAAAGAAGCAATTAAAAGCTGTTTTCTGTATGATTCCACCTAAACTATGTTTTGTTCAATAATATGCATGTAAATTCTTTTATCGGCAATATGTACATTTTCTCTTTGATCTTACTGACTGATATTGTCAGTATCTCTGTACTGACCTGATACAAGAAAATATCAGGCAATGACTTCATGAAATTGACATCATGACTCTTACGATGTTGCTGATAAAAACAATAATGGTAGTTTTGAAGGTCTCGACAGAAAATATCACTAGTATCACAGCTCGTCCTANGACCTTCAAAACTACCATTATTCTATATGTATCCAGAAAGTGCAGATGCAAACTATGGATTTGCAAAATTACACATTGTACTATTAATTCACATATTTGAATGTAGAAAGTATTACCACAGTATTTTCTTATAATTATCATTACATTAAAGAAAAAGTTTTCATCACTCTTAACATTTGAAAAGAGTTTGCTATCACATCTAGTTAATTAGTTTAGAAATTCAAAACACTCTAACACTCCCCAGAAGCTCACAGTTTAAAATTTCAAAATTAACTACCATGATTCGATGACAGACCATACTTAGTGTGATGTCTGATGAAAACAATGTTCCCTCACATGCACTTTGATAAATGTTTTAATGAGAACATCGGTCAGTTGTCTCCCTGTACCAAGTTAGTTATATATATTTAAAAGGGAGATAATTTTAATTTAAATATCAAAAAGAGGCTTGCTATTGATATTCTAATTCAAATTATCTCCACTTTGAACCATACAAAACTAACTTGGTGCAGGGAGATAACTGATCGATGTTTGTCATTGAATAGCCTAAAATTGGGCGTTTTGCATTTGCGCCGATTTGCATTTCATTTGCGCTGATTTTTTCTTTCATTTGCGTCGATTATTTCTTTCATTTGCACTGATTTATTGCTTGTTAATTTCTTGTCAAATACAGGTAATTTTTTTATTTGTTCACACTATACTAATGAAATATAGCAATTTTCTTACGCAAAAAGCTTACACAGATTACAAATAAAACTCAAAGGGTGATAAAAACGGAATAAAAATATAAATGCANAAATTTGACAAACAATATAACTCAAGTGGACCAACGCCTGATATGTCTCAGTTCGTTAGATTCCCTCGAAGTGGATACCTGAGGTATGCAGGGTTGTTACGTAAAAACATATTTGAGAACAAAGTAACAACAACACTTCTCTGGAATGCAGTGGTCTTTATTGATCGACATGTTTCGGCACTGTAGTGCCGTCATCAGGACAATTTACATAAAAAATCACCCCCTGAAGTATAAATTCGGGAATGCAATAATTAAACGTCATAATGTAACAATGTTCGTGGTTACAAACCGGAAGTAAAGGTACAGTGCATTGTACAATGTTCATTTACCGCCTTAAACGAGTGTTCATTTCATGTCATTACCTATGTATTCTAATGGTGAAAAAAGCATTTTTATAATTAAAATACAATTCTGTCAGTTTAATAGGACATGGAATGTCAATAATTATAAGGGAAGCCAATCTGGAGTGGTAGGCAGTCAAGTGAAGGGTGTCCACTGCTGGTACAGGAAATAAACAACTATTCATTGCATATAACTTTATTCTTCTCATAATTGTCTCATAATTATTGACATTCCATGTCCTATTAAACTGACAGAATTGTATTTTAATTATAGAAATGCTTTTTTCACCATTAGAATACATAGGTAATGACATGAAATGAACACTCGTTTAAGGCGGTAAATGAACATTGTACAATGCACTGTACCTTTACTTCCGGTTTGTAACCACGAACATTGTTACATTATGACGTTTAATTATTGCATTCCCGAATTTGTACTTCAGGGGGTGATTTTTTTATGTAAATTGTCCTGATGACGGCACTACAGTGCCGAAACATGTCGATCAATAAAGACCACTGCATTCCCGAGAAGTGTTGTCGTTACTTTGTTCTCATTTATGTTTTTACGTAACAACCTTGCATACCTCAGGTATCCACTTCGAGGGAATCTAACGAAGTGAGACATATCAGGTGTTGGTCCACTTGAGTTATATAAGTACATATTTATCACAACATAACCTGTAGTGGCTCTGTCTTTACAAGACATATTGTTATTGGTTATCAGTAAGGTACAGTACAATACTTCACAGTTTATAGGCAGATTAAACAAATTTTCAATGTACATGTATAATTAAATTGTAGAATTATATGATAGTTATTATTAATTTTTATACGCCCGTCTTTGACGGGACGTATTATGGTATACCGATGTCCATCCGTCCGTCTGTCTGTCTGTCTGTCTGTCCACACGTCGTACTCTTACAAGAGAACTCTTCGAGCATTTTACTTGAAACTTTGCAGGATTGTTTGATATGACGGAAGAAAGCTCCCTATGGTTTTAAGAACGCTTTGAGCATTTTACTTGAAACTTTGCAGGATTGTTTTGATATGACGGAAGAAGCTCCCTATCGTTTTACTTTGTCGTTGGATTTTTCGTTCCAGAGTTATGGGACTTTGATTATTTCAAAAAAGCTTGAAATTGCAATTTTCGTCCACATGTCGTCCCCTTAGTAGAGAACGCTTTGATAATTTTTCTTGAAACTTTGCAGGATTGTTGGATATGACGACAGAAAGCTCCACATCGTTTTATTTTGTAGTTGGATTTTTTGTTCCAGAGTTATGGGACTTTGATTATTTCAAAAAAGCTTGAAATTGCAATTTTCGTCCACATGTCGTACTCTTATTAGAGAATGCTTTGATAATTTTCGTGAAACTTTGTAGGATTGTTGGGTATAACGAGAGGAAGCTCCCTATGGTTTTATTTTGTCGAAGGATTTTTCGTTACAGAGTTATGGGACTTTGATTATTTAAAAAAAAAAGCATGAATTACCATTTCCGTCCACACTTCATATTCCAGCTAGAGAACACTTTATTCATTTTTCTTGAAACTTTGAAAGATTGTTGGATATGATGGAAGAAAGCTCCCTATGGCTTTATTTTGTGGAAGGATTTTTGGTTCCAGAGTTATAGGACTTTGATTATTTCAAAAAAGTATGAAATTGCAATTTATGTCTACACATTGATATTCTTTTATTTTAAGACATCACTACCCCTAAACCAATATACATTTTTGACTGTTTAACATCAGATGAAATAATTGATACATATCAGAAGTCCCTTGTCATGTTTGAACATATTGAGTTTTTAATTTCAAGAATCATTTAATGAGTTTGCTTTAAAGTGTGGACGGGCATATCATGGGCTCTTGGCGCAGCTGTTTATTAATCTCAACTTTTAAGCTCCCAACAAGCATCATATGAAAAAAAAATTGGCGCAAGTGAAAAACAAAATTGGCGCAAATGTCATTCGCCCCTTAAAATAAGTGTCATTTCTCTCTGACATTTTGCAGGTGTACAGCATTGGTGCTATCAGTCAGCCATCTTGTTTTGGTAACTAAGCATGCTTGTCAGTTTTCTGGTACTATGGATTGGATTGACCAATCACTAGCAGATATTGAAGAACATTTGCAGGTAATAGCAGCATTTTAAAAACAATAGTACAGCTATGATATTTAATTCTTCAGTTTTGAACCAACATGATACTTGTATGATAAACAAGTACAGGTAAATATTTCTGATGATCAGTTTGCAGTTTTAAATTATACATATATATGACATGAAGAACTGATCGTGATTGGATCAATTTTTGGTGAAAGATTTCTCAGCTTGAAGCTTTACCGTGGTGAGTTGAACCTTGCATCCCTTTGTCAAGTCTGTCATAGATCTACTTACTGTTTGATTAAAGTATTATGGTATGTGGCTGATTACGTAACAGGACTCACTTGTTGTGTCGCCTGTGTTCACACAGTGGCGACATATAGGGATCACTATCTGTCGTCTTGCGTCGTCGGTGTCGTCGTCGGCATCACAAAAATATCTGTCGCATTTTTCTCAGGAACCATGTATCAGAGCTTTCTGCAATTTGGCATGGAGTATCAGTATGGGGACCTATACCGTGTAACATAGTTTGGGATCTCTGGCATGCCAACTTCCTGTTTGACGGAACTTAGAATATTTTTTGTGTTATTGCGCAGGCGACACATGTCTTCCGTGGAAGACTTACTACTAAGTTTTATTCATGAAAAGGTAATTTATCAAAGTAAGCATTGGGAGGAAATATATATTTTTATATATATTAAAAAAAACTGTTATAAAAACATAAAAATTTCACCAACAAAGAAGAGGTACAATGTAATTGGTGAATATAAGTAATGCAACATCTTTAAAATCAATAGTTATTATACAAAAAAATACTGTTTTCAATGACCTTACATCAATACAGTCTTGCAAGCTTTTATGGCCCAAGTACTATAAAATTTGTGTAAAGTGTTTTGGTTGCCTATATTCTGATTTCTGCATAGAAGTCAAATACATGTAATATATTTGGTTGAGTGGGGCAAAATATACTGTGAAAGTACTTTTATTGGTGGACATTAATTTTCATGGTTTTTATTAATTTCACTTTTTGTTTGGTACTTAAACTCGTGGTTTCGAACTCTATCCATTGAAACTAAAGGGGAAAAATGCATTTGATTGAGAATTTAATTTCGTTGTTTAAGCTAACCACGAAATCCACGAAAATTGAAACCCCACGAACATTAGCACTTTCACAGTAATAGCTATTCAATATGAATGCTTAAGTATGTTGTGTATTTTATTTCATATTGACAGATATTACGAGAGGCAAGTTCAGAAGAAGAGTCAAGCCGCACTTCATCTTCATCTGCCACGTCAGACGATAGTAATAGTGAAGGAAACCCCCAGTCTACTCAACCATCTAATGAACAATCAAAAGTCTAATCTAATTAGTTATTGGAACATTCTGTTCACAGACTACGCAACCATCTACTGGTTACAAACAGTCCGAGTTATAAATTATTCAGTTATGAACTCATACTACACAAAGAAGACACAATCGCCTTATAAACTATCAAAAATAAAAGATTGAACTTATCAAATTTATGGATAAATTATTCACAGACTATAGGTCCATCAAAAAAAATATGAAAGTGTAATCTAACTGAATGTGACGGAATAATGCTGTAAAGAGTACGAAAACAAAAATTCCTAGAGTGTATTGAGTTCATTAATACAATCTCTATTTTCAAAAAGTAGGAAACTATGTTAATACATTAGAGATTTTTATAAAACACTCTGTCTTTTTTTTTTAATAAAAACTATATTTATGAGAACTAGGCATAAAAAGAGATGGATGTCTATATAAGGGAGCAATTATCAGATATTTGCTGCTCTTTTAGATTTGTTTTGTTGTTTGTATTTAAAATTTTATATAATTGTAAATATAGGCATATTTTAGGTCACATTATTATTGATAATTGAGATTTAGATATACATTCCCACCGAATAAATCATTCCAGACAATTAAACAGGGAATTTTTTTTAATATATAAAATGATCTCAGTCAAATTCATTAATGCAATATTTAATGTCAAGAACAAATCATACATGTACGTAAGCAGACTCATTTTTGTTACGATTTATTTGAAGAGGCAGGACATTCTGTCAATTTTATGGCAATTTTTGTTTATTTCAATAATACACTTACTTGAACTTTGATTGATCAAACAGCAATGTCGTAAACACCACAGTTGTCTCTTTGTTCAAGTTGAATCATTTTCAGAGCCTTTGATGTACAACTGTAGTCACTTTTTCAATTTAACTGCGTAATGTGAGAAAACTATTGCTGATTGATTAATTTTACAGTATTTTCTTCTAAAAAAATTAAGCAAATTAAATCAGTTGAATTCGCCTTTATGTTCTTCATAGCTGAATTCTTTCAATATACACCATTAAGTGCTGCTGTTAACATCCAAATTAATGTGTCTTAAAGAGAGATTTTTTACAATGTTATATGTATTATTTTTGCAGCCACATTGATAGTATTTTTTGTCAATAAATTTATTTTTAGTTAAGTATCAGAAAACCACATTTACAAGTTCCAAACCAAGGTTGTTAATAATGTACAGTACTAAGCTTATTTTATTTCACAAATAGATGTGTTCAAACTATTATTAAAGGCTACTATAAAAAAAATTCATAGATTCTCACCCCCTTCCTTGTTTTTTCCAAGGACAAAACAAATTTCTTTCAATTTCCTATGGATTTTGGCAAAAAAATGAAATTTGCCTGCCAGATCCATTTTTTCCACTTATTTGGTTGAGAATCTAGGAATTTTTTGATTGTGGCCTTAATACTGTTGTTTCTTTGTTGAGATTGAATATTGATGAGATTTACCATAGTAGTAACCTTATTTTAATTCTTCTTTATTGTTATGTGTATAGTTACAATACATTGTTCTGTTGTCATAGTGATTATTTTGGTATTACAGTTTAATGGTGTAACTTGTACATGTAAAAACTGCAAAAAAATGTTTATTCAGATACTATACAGTGGGTAATTTGCATGAAGTTCCAACTTAAGCTTTATTAATGATATTTATGAAAATTAAATTCTTGAAAAAGTATGTTTATCTCTATAGACATGTATATTTATTCCATGTTGGAAAATTGATGACAACTCAAAATTAATTCTCCTCATTCTAGAATAAATCATGAAATATTTCCACTGCAAGAATTACCCACCTTACAGTGTGAGTGGCTTCACCACAGATTTTAGTTAAGGAGGCTCACTCGTCACATTTTTGAATTTGTGTCAGATTTCGGAACTCCTCTGGTTTTGTCCAGTTCAATGGTTAAAGAATTTTGCACACAGACCCCCACTTTTATTTCATGAATATGTTCTATGGGTCAAATTAAGACACCTGACAAATTTTCATAAAATTCTTGATATAACTTCTTAGCTTTTAGACAAAAAATAATCCTATTATTAAATTAAGGGAAAATCCAGAGAAATCCATTTCCCGCCAAATTTTTTAATGACTTGTATCTCGGTAAAAAGCACACGGACCTATATATTTCTTTTTACCATTTCATTTCATGCTTACAAAATAGGTTTCAAGAAATCCTTGATATAAACAACATCAGGAGTGAGCCTCCTTAATGGTGGTTGGAAATGCTGGACTTGAATTGATTCAAAATTATATTTGTTATGGAAGAATAGGCTTTCTGCATTTTAATGTGTTTAACAAGATATATATTTAGTCATTTTTTCATTGGAGCAAAATCAGGTTACATATTTTACAAATTTTACAAATTTTTGTCATATAAGAAGTTTTTATGATGTTTTAGCAGAATTGTAATATTTTGATTTTTGTTTTTGATATTGTTTATTAAGAATTTATAATAAGTAAACAATACTGATTTAAATTTTGTGAATGTGCTATGCAAACTGTTGATTGTATTGATAAATTTATTTCTGTGGAAAGGCATCTTGATGGTTTTACACGTTTTTCTGTAAATTTAACACTTCATAATTTGTGTCTAAGCTATGCTAGTGATATAAATTTGAATATTCAGATTTTAAGAAGTCCTTCTTTTTAAACAGAAGCATACTTTACAAAGATGTTATATTTACTTGTATTCACTTGTAGTCTGTGTATGAGATTGAAACAAAGTTATATCAATGTTAGAAAAAGCATTTCAATCAAAGATAATATCAGAGATCAATCTGCTGTTCTTGCTTGTTTTAACTTGTACATTGGTTACTTAAAATATTAATTATCCCCTCGCCCAACGGAGTTGGGGAGGGGATATAGCATCTCGCCCGTCCGTCCGTCTGAGTGTCCGTCCATTCGTCCCACCTCAGGTTAAAGTTTGCGTTAAGGTTCATATCTGAGAAACTACATGTGGCATATTAATCTTCTTTGGTCAGTGGATGCGCTGTGGAGAGTGATGCTGCTTCAGATGATAATTTTGTCACTCTAACCTACATTTCATGCTTCAATGACTCAGGTTAAAGTTTGTGTTAAGGTTCATATCTGAGATACTATATGTGGCACATCAATTATTTTTGGTCGGTGGATGCGTCTTGGAGAGTGATGCAGCTTCAGATGATAATTGGGTCACTCTGACCTTCATTTTACGCTTCAATGACTCAGGTTAAAGTTTGTGTTAAGGTTCATATCTGAGAAACTACATGTGGCATATCAATTATTTTTGGTCAGTTGATGCATCTTGGAGATTGATGTTGCTTCAGATGATAATTGGGTTACTCTGACCTACATTTTATGCTTCAATGACTCAGGTTAAAAGTTTGTGTTAAGGTTCATATCTGAGAAACTACATGTGGCACATTTATCATTTTTGGTCAGTAGATGCATCTTGGAGAGTGATGCTGCTTCTGATGATAATTGGGTCACTCTGACCTACATTTTACGCTTCAATGACTCAGGTTAAAGTTTGCGTTAAGGTTCATATCTGAGATACTATGTGTGGCACTTCAATCATCTTTGGTCAGTAGATGCGTCTTGGAGAGTGATGCTGCTTCAGATGATAATTGGGTCACTCTGACCTACATTTTACACTTCAATGACTCGGGTTAAAGTTTGTGTGAAGGTTCATATCTCAGAAACTACATGTGGCACATCAATCATCTTTGGTCAGCAGATGCATCTTGGAGAGTGATGCTGCTTCAGATGATAATTGGGTCACTCTGACCTACACTGTACACTTCAATGACTCAGTTAAAAGTTTGTCTTAAGGTTCATATCTGAGATACTATGTGTGGCACATCAATCATCTTTGGTCAGTGGATGCGTCATGGAGAGTGATGCTGCTTCAGATGATAAAAAGGTCATTCTGACCTACATCACGTTATGCTTCAATGACTCAGGATAAAGTTTGTGTTAAGGTTCATATCTGTGATACTACATATTGCACATCAATCATCTATGGTCAGTGGATGCATCTTGGAGAGTGATGCTGCTTCAGATGATAATTGGGTCACCCTGACCTACATTTATGCTTCAATGACTCAGGTTAAAGTTTGCTTTAATGTACCCTATGTGTCACATCAATCATCTGTGATCAGTTGATGCATCTTCCGAGAGTCTTGCTGCCTCAGATGATAATTGGATCACTTTGACGTACATTTTACACTTGACTGACTTTGGTTAAAGTTTCCATTAATGTTTATATCTGAGCTACTACAAGTTGCACATCAATGATCTTACTGTTCAGTGGATGTACCTTCGACATTCATACATCTTTAGATGATGTTAGGGTTATTATTTCTTGACAGCGGGCAAGGGGATTAGCTGTCCTTTGCGACTGCTCCCACTTCTAGTTAAAGCATTTTTTGGCATTGTAAACTATATCATAGATAAGGATCATGAGTTCTCAGTTTTTTTTTTACAAAAATTGATATTTCTATACTGGTTATAGCCAGGGAGAATATTTGCCTTCATTTAATACTTGTATCTGTGGTCTAATAGTGGTAAACTTTCCATTCGAAGATCACCTTTGAACCCCCATGGCTAATTTGGCCACAATAAGCCTTATGTTTGCATTTAATGTAAGATTACAGCCAGCAGGTGACATTTTATAAAATTGAACCCTATTGGAAACACATTAAAAGAACTTCATTCCTGAAATTACAACAATATGAACAAAATTAAGTCACAGTGGTATTTTCATAGTCCCTTTTAATCATAAAATGCTATCAGACTTATGTCCTCATAGGATTCAAGATGGCTGCTCATTGGGAAAAGTTTGTTGACCATGGAAATGACATTCAAAACATTCTCTTGCTAAACTTGGTTAAAATCATTATGGTTTTTTAAATTCAATCCAACTGGTTAATACAAAGTGTAGGATGGCCACTAGTAAGAATGGACCCTAAATGATTCCTTTCTCTAACTTTAATGTGAACCAAGTATTGTCACAGTTATACTTGACTGGCCTATTTAATCAGAGAGTTTGGTAGGTCATGGTCATATCCAAGATGGCTGCCAGGAGGGAACATACATTTGTAGTAAAGTATAGGACCATATATGGAATTCAGCTGTTTTTGAAACTATATTACAATGTCATATGTAAATATACAACATAAAGGCTTTTCCATTAAAATACATGTACCAGGGTCGGAAGGCAATTTTCTACTACCCCACACAACCAAGGATAATGGGCAAATATGAGTAGAGCAATAAGATACAAATCTACAAGAACCCACAAGTATTTTCATTTTCTGCCTTCCAACCCTGGTACATCCTTTTTAATGGAATAGCCCTAAAAAGTTCTATTGGACTTTTGAGTGAGTAATACAGGCCCTTGAGATCTATTTGTGTCAACAATTTTAACTGTTAAAATGGCTTCTTGAAAAGGCACATATGCCTTATAATATTATGCATAATAATATAAACATTATAAATCACAAAAGGGGGAAATTTATATTTATTTGTCTTAGATATTCTGATAAAATGATGAAAGAAGACCCCTGTTGCATTGTCAGTTATGAAGTATGGAATAAAAATTGGACAAAATGTTGAACTCTGTAACTTTAGTACCAGATTTGGAATGAGAACCAAATGGGCTATACAAATTTAGTATTTTAGTAGGCAATGCAATGATTAAGTATTTTTTTATACAGAAAAGAGTGAATTTAATAGAGTCACATAATTGAAGACTATTTGTCCATATTTACATTAATTATTTATGCTATAGTAATTAAAACTATAAAGACTGACAAATTGAACATTTTTTTTAATGGCCTTTTTCATCAAACATATGAGATTAAATCAAATATGTAGTATAGAAGAATATTGCCAATTATTTTTCAAACTAGTCTTTGTAGAAATATATACACCATGTATTCATTTGTTATTTTACATTTATTGGGTATAATTTTATTTTGGTTGTTATCGTTCATTATGTAAATAAATTTTTGTCACATTCAAAATTTCAATACATGTGCTATGCAGATTGTGTATCGATCAAATTTTATTCAAATAAAATTTTATGGTAGAAGTGGTGAAAGAATCTTGAACAATTTAATTGAAGATTCATGATTAAAGTAGTTATTTTTCCTTTACAATTCCTGTCACCTAGTTACAAATTTTTTACCTTCACAATTCATGTAGCCCTGCAACTAAGTTGTCATTGACATTTTTAGGGTTGATACATACTGTCTTGTGGCACATTCAATATTGCAGTTGCAAAATACAGAGTAAAAAACAAATGGAAAAATTTGATTTTTTCAAAAATTGTTGTTATTGTTTATTATGAAAAAAGTTTTAAAGTTTATTTTATAACTATGGAGAACAGAATATTTATAATTGTTTGGAGAGAACTACTTATTACCTGTGATTCTATAGCAAGATATATTTTTATATATTGTAAATATTTCTTTTAATTGAGAAATTTTGTTTTACCAAAGAGTACATAATATAAATTCTGTTTATTAAAATTCTTTTGTACATATCATGCATACTTGTAATAAATACAAGAAAAACAAAACCTCTCGGCTTTCACAAAATAGAGTGTGATCTCTTTATGACCCAAAAAATGTCATGTTTAAGTAATCCTCTAACACTAATGAAATCTTATTGAAATACTCCATTCTAATAATAAAAACCAAAAATATTACCTTACAATTTTTTCTTTGTTCTAGCTACAAGCATTTAATGGAATTCACCTTCATGCTTTTCCCGATTGGTGCCATTTCTGCACTATCAGGTAGTTTTCAGGAAAAATGGCCCTTTCACCCATGTTCAAAAATTGTTCCTTGTGTGATGAATTTTCCCTGCATCATGACGTCACAGAACAAAAACCTAATAGTGCAGTGGTAACACCAATTACAACAAAATATGGTAGCTGCATTCCTTTGTCAAGAATTTCAAATTGTATGTAATTATATGGGAAATTAGATGTACAATTCTTATCTTAATATATGTAGTGTTATAATGCCTGTCAGCTTGGAAACATAGTCATGTTTGTACAAAGAGTGAAATTTTTGGAAGGATTTAGCATTGATTCTTGTTGAAACTACATGTAGTCATTAATATCACATTCTAATTTGCTCTTGGTCTCTAAGTTAATAGTTAGTATGGACTTTTTTGTCTTTAAGTATATGTTTCATGTTTAAAATTTGTTTATCACCCCCATTACAACCCCCATTACATTATGTTCACCCCAAACTTACTTTATGTTTTACATTTGTATAAAATATGTTTTAGTTCTACGTCAGGTCAGTAAATTAAATAGTAGATTCACAGCCCTGCTGGCCCCTTAGTCTGCCCATTTTTTCACTCACCTGACCCAAAGGGTCAGTGTGAGCTATTGCCATCACTTGGCATCCGTCATCCGTATGTCTGTTAAATTTTAACATTTTCATCAACTCCTCTGAAACCACTGAAGCAAATCCAACCAAACTTTACAGGAATGATGTATGGAAGGTCCTTAACAAAGATTAATCATTTCATTCCCATCTGACAAAAAACAAGGCTGCCAGTGCAGAACTTATATTTAACATTGGACCCTATGGGAAAAACCTCATTTTCATCAACTCTTCTGAAACCACTGAAGCAAATTCAACTAAACTTTACAGGAATGATGTATGGAAGGTCCTGTACAAAGATTGATCATTTTGTTCCAATCCCACAAAAAACATGGCCGTTAGCGCAGAACTTATATTCAACATTGGCCCTATGGGAAAACATCATTTTTATCAACTCTGCTAAAACCACTGAAGCAAATTCAACTTAACTTTACAGGAATGATGTATGGAAGGTCCCATACAAAGATTGCTCATTGAATCTGATCTGACAAAAAACATGGCTGCCAACACGGAATTTATATTTAACATTGGACCCTATGGGAAAAACGTCATTTTCATCAACTCCTCTGAAACCACTAAAGCAAATTCAACCAAACTTAAGAGGAATGATGTATTGAAGGTCCTTAACAAAGATTGCTCATTTTGTTCCAATCCGACAAAAAACAAGGCCGCCAGTGCAGAACTTATATTTAACATTGGACCCTATGGGAAAAATGTCATTTTCATCAACTCTTCTGAAACCACTGAAGCAAATTCAACTATACAGGAATGATGTATGGAAGGTCCTTATTTCGTTTCAATCGGACAAAAATCATGGTCGTCAGGACGGAACTTATATTTAACATTGGACACTATGGGAAAACATCATTTTCATCAATTCCTCTGAAACCACTGGAGCAAACTCAAGTAAACTTTACAGGAATGATGTTAGGAAGGTTCTTTACAAAGATGCTAATTTTGTTCCAGTCCGTCCGTCCATTTGTTAACTTTTTACATTTTCATCAACTCTTCTGAAACCACTGAAGCAAATTCCACCAAACTTTATAGGAATGATGTATGGAAGGTCCTTTACAAAGATTGCTCATTTCATTTCAATTCTAGGAAAAACACAGCCACCATGCAGAGCATCGAAACCCTGCTGTTCAGCATTTTGTCAGGTGAGTGATACAGGCTCAGTCTCTGAGCCTATTTTATTCAAAGCTACAATTGCATAGTTACTTTTGGATTTCATTCCCAGAAAAAGGTTGTATTAAGTAATGGAAAACTTGATTTTATACAGATGTTTCAGTTTCTGATTGAATGCCCAAC
>MJUU01069946.1:62034-73777 GCA_002080025.1 Modiolus philippinarum | reverse complement strand
AGCAAGACCATTTTTAGGATGCTAGGATTGGCCATATTTATCTTTGGTAATTAAGGCTTGTCATATTTTAAGGCCGGGATGTTGGGAAGAATATGCTATCATGACACAGGAAAAAGGTGTTATTAGACCCAGGAAAACAAGATTTGGAATTTTCTCAAAATTTTTCTTGGATTTCGGGATTTGTTCATTTAAGGATGAAACCTCCTTTAGTCCTCCCTCCTCCTCATTTGTATATTTTGGATGAGAATCTACTAATTTAGTTTGCTTGGCCTAATGGATGCAGAACAACTTAAAAGCTACTCATCATGTATTATATATTAAAGTGTTATGATATGCAAGACTTATTTATATTCAAGTTATGTAATTATAAGTAAACAGGGTCAATGGAAGCTTGATAAAAAGGGATCATTATTGATTTATAGTACACTATATACATACACAGGTCATGGTTCAATATTGAGAGACTGTTATAATTCAGTGAAAGACTATAATGACAACAGTACACTTTGTTAATAAAGTGTACACACTGAAAATAAATTGTACACACTGAAATACAATGTTGAAAACGGTACTCTTTGTTAATGAGCTGCACACATCAAAATAAATATTGAAAATAAAAGTCTATATAGTTATAAAAAAAACCTGAAAATGGTGAAAAACAATAATGATCATAGGATACTTTTGTTGATAAACTGCACACAAGGAAAAAGTTGTTTGTTGATAAGATATACTTTTGTTGATAAGCTTACAGAGTGAAAGACCATGTTGTTAACAGATCACCGCTTGTGGTAAAATGTACACACAGAGCAAGACGGTACACAAGTTTACAAAGAAAAGCAATTGTGATAATCAGTCCTTTGTTTTGATAAAACTTTGTTTTGTTAATGAATACTGCTTTGTAAACGATAATGATGAATGGCTTCCACACTTCTCATTAATGCTTTTAAAATGTTGTTAAATAAAGCTGTCCTTGACAAAGTAAAGTTTGTATGTGTTATTTTTCTCCTTTCTGTTATGTTATTGCCATTTACAGACAGTTGTGGCTCCTCTTGATATCTCATAAGTTCTAGTACACCAAAAGGACTGAAAGAGATTGTTTTCTGGTGAGGAAGGAGTGGTATAGCAATTTGACAAGGGGGCATTGTTGAGTACCAGGAGGGGAGGAACCCTATTGATTTTGGAGAAAGTAGGTCAAAGGTCACAGTGACCAAAAATAGACTGAAAATTTGAGAAAAATTTGGTTTCCGGATGATTACTCAAAAAGTTTATATCCAATTGAAATGAATCTTATAAAACATTACAACCATATTTTATTATTCGTGAGGTTTCATTTGTTGAGAATTTTATCAAAAGATTTAATTATCTCGCCCGTGACAAAAAAGTCGCGGAAGCAAGACATAGGGATAGTGTTTCCAGCGGCGGCTGCGTCACCAATTGCATACTATTGGGAATTAACAAGCTTATGTTAGTTGAAAGTCCATAGTATTTGATGTGCAGTTGCATTATTATGGGTGCAACTCAAATCCCTACTTAGATAATGGCCCTGGACCCTTAGTCAGGCATGAACGATCACTTTAAGTTTTTAGCAAGCAGTTTGTACAGCCTATACCAGTTGTCCTTGATACTTGATATTTGACATGCAGTTGCGTCTTGGGCAGTACATACAGATTCTTAAGATGGTGGCCCTGGCCCATTAGTCATGCGTGGAGGATCACTTAAGTTTTTAGCGAGCAGCTTGTACAGCCTATACCAGTAGTCCTAGGCACTTGATATTTGAAATGCAGTTGCCTTTTTGGAGTACATACAAATTCCAAGCCCAGATGGTGGCCCTGGCCCCTTGTCATGTATGAACAATTACTTTAAGTTTTTAGCAAGCAGTTTGTACAGCCTATTCCAGTAGTCCTAGGCACTTGATATTTATGTCTCCCCCCTCTTAAGGGGGAGACATATTGTTTTTGTCTTTTCTGTCTGTCATCCGTCAGTCCATCCGTCACAAAGTTTGTGGACGCCAATTCTCCTACGTCTTTCATCTAATTTCAACCAAACTTCACAGGATTGTTGACCATCATGCCTAGTTGTGCATATCGTCTCGCCGGATTGATCAGCGTATTTTTGTGGGAGTTATGCCCCTTTTTGACTTAGAATTTTGCAAAATTAAGTTTGTGGATGCCAATTCTTCTACATCTTTCATCCAATTGCAACCAAACTTTACAGGATTGTTGACCATCATGTCTAGTTGTGCATATTGTCTTGCCGGATTGATCAGCTAATTTTTGTGGGAGTTATGCCCCTTTTTGTTTTAGAATTTTTAGCTGAGTTGCATCGAAGTTGAACTCGGCTACTGTTTTGGTGTTGGGGGCGGGTGGGCGGGCNGGGCATGCGTTCGGGCGGGTGGGCGTTCATCAAACATTGGTTTCTGGATGATAACTCAAAAAGTTTACATCCAATTGAAATGAAACTTGGATATAATGTTGGGTACCAGAAGGGGAGGAACCCTATTGATTTTAGAGAAAGGAGGTCAAGGTCACGGTGACCGAAAATAGACTGAAAATTTGGTTTCCGGATGATAACTAAAAAAGTTTACATCCAATTGAAATGAAATTTTGATATGTTGTTGAGTACCAGGAGGGGAGGAACCCTATTGATTTTGGAGAAAGTAGGTCAAAGGTCACAGTGACCAAAAATAGACTGAAAATTTGAGAAAAATTTGGTTTCCGGATGATTACTCAAAAAGTTATATCCAATTGAAATGAATCTTATAAATGTTGTTGGGTACCAGGAGGGGAGGAACCCTATTGATTGCGGAGAAAGTAGGTCAAAGTTCAAGGTCACGCTGACCGAAAATAGACTGAAAATTTGAGAAAAATTTGGTTTCTGGATGATAACTCAAAAAGTTTACATCTAATTGAAATGAAACTTGGATATGTTGTTGGATACCAGGAAGGGAGGAACCCTATTGATTCTGGAGAAAGTAGGTCAAAGGTCAAGGTTAGTGAAGGTCACAGTGACTGAAAGATTTATATATTGAAATGTCGAGACATGAGACTAGAAAATAGACCTTCTTGAATTCTTAGAATTTTGGATATTAGGTAGGAAAGAAAATAAATAGACAAGTTTAGAAATATTCGGGTCTTCACATTAACTTGGTCACATAATATTTGAAGTTGCAACTCGGCTTGTGCACCCTGGTGCCATTTAGATTTTTCAAAATTACGTTTGTGGAGGCCAATTCTCCTACATCTTTCATCGGATTTCAACCAAACTTCACAGGATTGTTGACCATCATACTTAGTTGTGCATATCGTCTGGCCAGATTGATCAGCTTATATTTGTGGGAGTTATGCCCCATTTTGACTTGGAATTTTGCAAAATTATGTTTGTGGACGCCAATTCTCCTACACCTTTCATCAGATTTCAACCAAACTTCACAGGATTGTTGACCATCATGCCTAGATGTGCATATCGTCTCGCCATATTGATCAGCTAATTTTTGTGGGAGTTATGCCCCTTTTTGTTTTAGAATTTTGCAAAAATAAGTTTGTGGATGCCAATTCTCCTTCACCTTTCATCGGATTTCAACCAAACTTCACAGGATTGTTGACCATCATGTCTTGTTGTGCACATCGTCTGGCTGGATTGTGTGAAGGAATATATTGTAAGCATATATATTTTTGGGGAGTTGTGCCCCTTTTTGACTTAGAGTTTTGCAAAATTAAGTTTTGTGGATGCTTATTCTCCTACATATTTCAAAGGATTTCAACTTAACTTCACAGGATTGTTGACCATAATGCTTAGTTGTGGATATGGTCTATCTGGAATGATCAGCCACCTAATGGGGGAGACATTTGTTTTTGTATCAAAAACACTCTTCTAGTTGACATGTAGTTGCGTCTTGGGGAGTACATACCGATTCCAAGCCCAGATGGTGGCCCTGGCCCCTTAGTCACGCATGAACGATCACTATAAGATTTTAGCAAGCAGTTTGCACAGCCTATACCAGTAGTCTTAGGTGCTTGATATTTGACATGCAGTTGTGTCTTTGGGAGTACATACTGATTCCACGGCAAGATGGTGGCCCTGGCCCCTTAGTCACGCATGAACAATCACTTAAAGTTTTTAGCAAGCAGTTTGTACAGCCTATATCAGTAGTCCTAGGCACTTGACATTTGACATGCAGTTGCATTTTGGGGTGTACAAACAGATTCCATGCCCAGATGGTGGCCCTCGCTCCTTAGTCATGCGTGAGTGTTCACATAATTTTTTTCCAAGGAAATTGTCAACACAGTTAAAGATTATATTTTATTTTTATTCCTGCTGCAGTAGATCAATGTGCAATGTAAGGGGATGCAAGGGACGGAAGAGACATATCCTGTGTCCTCAGTTTATGTTGAATAGTTGATTTATTCATTTCCACAGAGGAAAATGCTTTTAGGTCATTTGAATTTGAACCAAACTTGCTTATTTTAGTCCGTTTAAAATTTGTCCTCCTTCAAGATGACAAGCAGTAGTTTAACTATATAGGAAAATCACTGAATATCTACTCCTTTGAAATGGCCTTAGCCATCTAGGATGCTGTATTGTAATGATGTCCTTGAGATGGTCCCTTCAAGAAAGGAGTGTGGCATATCCCATTTTCATCAAATAGGGCCATCAGCAGGTAAAATAGTCATAACAACATTGGTCCATTTTGAAAACACACCATTATTAAAAAATCTTTTCTGAAACTACTGGGCTGATAAGGACCAAACTTAAGCACAGTGATTCTTGTTTTGCAAGTTACAGAAATGTGCACCTCATCCAAGATCCAGCATTTGAATATATCACAGATGTCTTATTATACACAGTGGAGGATCCAGACTTTCTGCTAAGAAGGGGCCTGACCCATAATTTTTTCAAAAGGGGGGAGGGGGGGGTGGCCAGAACCCAATTTTTTTCAAAAACCTAGGAATTTTAAATATTTTCCAACCTAAGGGGGGCACAGGCCCCCCTTAATCCGCCACTGATACAGCTGAAACTAAAAGTTACTTTAAGAGTACCCCACTGCATCCAATTTCTAAAAATAAATAAAAAGTCAAATTATTTTCCTATTGTTTTGCCAGACAATAAATATATTCCTTCATACACAGTTCGCATAGTCCTTCCTTTGTATATATTATTCCTGCCTTTGTATATATTTTTCATCAGAATCCTTCAGGTTTGTTTAAGAGGAGTTGTACATATCAGGTCTTTGTGAAAGGAATCAATGAAAAGTCAAATTATCTCCCCCGCATGGTATGTGACAAAAACCATATTCCTTCATGAACATCTGTATATTGTATCCTTCCTTGAAGCTTCTTCAAATTCTTTTCAAGTGGTATCAGAGGAGGTCAAAGAATTGTAAACAGACAGACAGCCAAAGTCAAAATATCTTGCTTACAATATATTCCTTCACACACATCCACCTTTGTATAAAGTTCCATTGGGTGCATACAAAAAAGTGTAAACAGATAAAAAGTGTGGAAAGACATGGTGATTCCTAGGGACCCTTAAAGTTTGTTTGTTGAGGGTTTAACATAAAGGTTTCCTAGACTTCAGTCATCCATGGTCTAGGCTAGAGAGATACTGGACCTGGGAAGCTATTTTTGTTTTGTGTGCATTTGCGGCTACTACAATGTTTTCTTAAATTCCTAAAATAAGTAATGGTGGATTACATGATACCCTGCCACGTTTCACAAAATTTCTTAGTTAAAAGGGGCATAACTCCACACCGATGTGTACCGCTGAAACAAAGATTATACTTGGCCTGTGTTTTGTGACAAACAATTTACATACAATGTTTAAAGACAGTATGTTATTTCATCCACAAGTTATGAGTAAAAAACCCGAAAATTTGCAAAATTTCAAAGTTTCAAGGGGCATAACTCCAGAACCCCTTAGACCTCAGAACCCAAAATTGAATTTGACCTGAGTTTTGTGGTAAACAACTTGCATACCAAGTTTGAAGACCTTGTGTTATTTCGTTCACAAGTTATCAGTCGGAAACCTTCGGGGGACGGACGGACGGACGGACGGACACACGACTGAGGGTATCACATAATACCTCGCCACTTCGTGTGGCGGGGTATAAAAATCATTTAAGCTCGACCTGCTATAGCTGTTTTGAGTTTTTGCTATCACTAAACATTCGTTCTTTTTACTCTTAAACCATTGGGCCAACTACACTGGAATTTCCTGACAAAAGACCATGGGTGGTCCCCATTGTCAAACAGGCCTTCATTGTATCAAAGATGTAGGAGATGGGGACAGTATAACATTAGTTCTGCATAAAAACCGAAGATAGTATCTGAAAGTACTTAATAAGCCCACAGCCCTTATACATGTATTGCTCCCTTAAAGTAAGGAGTTTTGCAGAGCTGCATCTCAAACAATTTTTGTCCCCCGCTGCAACATGGAGCGGGGACATAGAAATGCCGGGCGTCTGTGCATCCGACCGTCCATCACACTTTCTTGTTAGCGCTCTCATGCCTACAAATTATAACAGATTTTCATGAAATTTAAACCACATGTTTATATCACTAATACCTTGGTTAAGTTGGAAAATCAGCCTTGGTCGATACTTTTTGACGGAGTAATGGAACTTTGACTGAAATCATGACTCTGTTTTATCCAAAAATTGACCTTGTAAGCACTCTCATGCCTACAAATTTTGACGGATTTTTATGAAATTTATACCAAATGTTTATATCACTAATACCTTGATCAAGTTCGAAAATCAGCCTTGGTCGATACTTTTTGACGGAGTTATGGGACATTGACCAAAATAATGACACAGTTTTAGCCAAAAATTGACCTTTAGGCGCTCTCATGGCTACAAATTTTGACAGATTCTCATGAAATTTATACCAAATGTTTATACCATTAATACCTTGGTCAAGTTCAAAATCAGCCTTGGTCGATACTTTTTGACGGAGTTATGACGACTCTGTTTCGTCCAAAAATTGACCTTGTAAGCACTCTCATGGCTACAAAGTTTGACAGTTTCTCATGACATTTATACCAAATGTTTATACCACTAATACCTTGGTCAAGTTGGAACATCTGCCGTGGTCAATCCTTTTTTATCCCCACATATTTAATTTTGGAACTGTCCTGAATGTTTGAAAATATTGCAATTTCATATACAGTATACTAGTATATTGCATGAGCAGCGGGGGACCCAGGAATTCTATTCTTGTCCTTTCAGCAGATGTGACACATTTACAGCTCTTATATCCTTTTATATTGTCTTCTATGTTGACAAGATTGCTACGCGTAGCTATGTCCCCCGCCGCCGCAGAAAAGTCAATAAAGTCCCATTTCTCATGTAAAATTTTGAGAATCAAAATGGCGGCAGGATATGATCAACTGCATTAGGTGGCAAATAGCTAAGCAAAATTTCAGCAAAATCCCTTAACTGGAGTATAACGAGATGTGTCCAGAAAGTCTCCCTATGTTGTAGTATGCATTAAGTCGATAAAGTCCAATAACTCCCTTATAATTTGTTGAATCAAAATGGCGATGTGATATGATCTATTACATATAACGACTAACAATCCTGTAAAATTTGAATGAATTCTGAACAGCCCTTTCTAAGGAGTTGTGTCCACAACATTTGCCATTTTATAACAATGTGGAAATAATCAAAGTCCTATAACTCCTACAAAATTTGAAGACTCGAAATGGCTGTAAAATTTGAATGAATTCTGACCAGCAGTTTCTGAGGAGTTGCGTCCACAATATTTGCCATTGTNGCAAAATGTCAAAGTTTCAAGGGGCATAACTCCAGAACCCCTTGGACCTCAGAACCCAAAACCGAACTTGACCTGAGTTTTGTGGTAAACAACTTGCATACCAAGTTTGAAGACCTTGTGTTATTTCGTTCACAAGTTATCAGTCGGAAACCTTCGGGGGACGGACGGACAGATGGACGGACAGACAGACAGACGGACGGACGGACGGACACACGACTGAGGGTATCACATAATACCTCGCCACTTCATGTGGCGGGGTATAAAAATCATTTAAGCTC
The DNA here is from genome assembly GCA_002080025.1 of Modiolus philippinarum. NCBI lineage: Eukaryota > Metazoa > Mollusca > Bivalvia > Mytilida > Modiolidae > Modiolus > Modiolus philippinarum. The sequence continues at coordinate 65,730 of MJUU01069946.1, read as the reverse complement.
GATCTGCTATAGCTGTTTTGAGTTTTTGCTATCACTAAACATTTGTTCTTTTTACTCTTAAACCATTGGGCCAACTACACTGGAATTTCCTGACAAAAGACCATTGGTGGTCTCCATTGTCAAACAGGCCTTCATTGTATCAAAGATGTAGGAGATGGGGACAGTATAACATTAGTTCTGCATAAAAACCGAAGATATTACCTGAAAGTACTTAATAAGCCCACAGCCCTTATACATGTATTGCTCCCTTAAAGTAAGGAGTTTTGCAGGGCTGCATCTCAAACAATTTTTGTCCCCCGTTGCAACACGGAGCGGGACATAGAAATGCCGGGCATCTGTGCGTCCGACCGTCCATCACACTTTCTTGTTAGCGCTCTCATGCCTACAAATTATAACGGATTTTCATGAAATTTAAACCACATGTTTATATCACTAATACCTTGGTCAAGTTGGAAAATCAGCCTTGGTCGATACTTTTTGACGGAGTTATGGGACATTGACCAAAATAACGACACAGTTTTAGCCAAAAATTGACCTTGTAGGCGCTCTCATGGCTACAAATTTTGACAGATTCTCATGAAATTTATACCAAATGTTTATACCATTAATACCTTGATCAAGTTCAAAATCAGCCTTGGTCGATACTTTTTGACGGAGTTATGGGACTTTGACCAAAATAACGACTCTGTTTTGTCCAAAAATTGACCTTGTAAGCGCTCTCATGTCTACAAAGTTTGACAGTTTCTCATGACATTTATACCAAATGTCCTTGGTCAAGTTTGAAAATCAGCCTCGTTCAATACTTTTTGACGGAGTTATGGGACTTTGACAAAAACATAATGACTCTGTTTTATCCAAAATTTGACCTTGTAAGCACTCTCATACCTACTAATTTTAACAGATTTTCATGAAATTTATAACAATGTTTATACCACTAATACCTTGGTTGAGTTTGAAGATCAGTTTCGGTTGAGACTTTTTGACAGAGTTATTGGACTTTGACCAAAATAACGACTCTGTTTTATCCAAAAATTGATCTTGTAAGCGCTCTCATGGCAACAAAGTTTGACAGATTTTCATGAAATTTATACCAAGTGTTAATACCACTAATACCTTGGTCAAGTTGGAACATCTGCCGTGGTCAATCCTTTTTTATCCCCACATATTTAATTTTGGAACTGTCCTGAATGTTTGAAAATATTGCAATTTCATATACAGTATACTAGTATATTGCATGAGCAGCGGGGGACCCAGGAATTCTATTCTTGTCCTTTCAGCAGATGTGACACATTTACAGCTCTTATATCCTTTTATATTGTCTTCTATGTTGAAAACCTGCATATTAACCTTTGTCATCAATAAATGGTATTCTTTCTCATCCTCATTTCTATCATGTGTCAATTTAAGTCAGGAAAAAATATTGGGACACTATAAACAGTATTTTGTTATGTTATACTCTGTGACTTTAAGGTGGTACAGGGGTCTAAAAACTGTCATATAGAATTTTCCTACATTTTCATGACAAATACTTTGTTATAAGAGCATACAAAGAATAAAAAAAAAATGGGGGTTAAGGGCCATATTAGCTTCAAATCTGTCAAGAAAAAATCAGCTAATTTGGTTGAAATAATAGGGAAAATTGGCGAATTTTAACAAAATTTTAATTTATTTATGTTAAAAAATCAGACAGAAATTTTTAAAATTTGGTAAATAATAAACTAATATACTAGCCTTCGATTTGCATGTAAAAAAATTAGGGGTCACCGAACTTATTTTTGAATAAATGGCAAAAAACTGATATTTTCTTATTATTTCTATACAAATTATCTCTCCTTAATAATAGAACAGGAGTTTGATAACCAGAGGCTCCCAGGAGCGTGTATCGCTCAACTGGCTATCAATTGCCACAATCAAGCTAACATGTAAGTTATACAGTTGAACTTCATTCCCTAAAACTTTGGTAGTTCGAACTGTATTTCAAGTCTGATAATGATTTACTATATTTCTTTGTTGGGCTTCCTGGCAGTCAAAGACAATTTTCAACACCATATTTTTAAGTTACGACATCAATATCTATTTGAAAACCAAATTTCATTGAAATCAGACCATGTTGAACTTTCCCAATTTTTATGGCGGCCATTTTGAATATGGCAGTCAACTAACAATTTTCAACACCGGTTTTGAAGTCGCAACATCAGTGTCCACTTGGAAACCAAATTTCATTGGATTCAGACAATGTTGAATTTTCCCACCTTTTTTGGCAGCAATTCTGAAAATGGCTGTAAGCGAACAAATTTTAACATAGTTTTGAAGTTGCAACATCAATAAGTATTTGTAAATCAAGTTTCATTGAAATCGGACAATGTTGAATTTTCCCACCTTTTTGGGCGGCCATTTTGAAAATGGCAGTAAACTAACACTTTTCAATACCGGTTTTGAAGTCGCAACATCAATATCTATTTGGAAACCAAATTTCATGGAAACCCGACAATGTTGAATTTTCCCGCCTTTTTTTGACGGCCATTTTTTAAATGGTGGTCAACAAACAATTTTTAAAGTCCGTTTTGAAGTTACAACATCAATAAGTATTTGTAAACCAAATTTCATTGAAAACGGACAATGTTGAATTTTCCCGCCTTTTTTGGCAGCCATTTTGAAAATGGCGGTTAACGAACACTTTTCGACACCGGTTTTGAAGTCGCTACATCAATATCTATTTTGAAACCATCTTTCATTGAAATCGAACAATGTTGAATTTTCTGCCTTTTTTTGGCAGCCATTTTGAAAATGGCGGTCAACACACAATTTTAAACACCAGTTTTTGGTCTTTTATTTCCAAAACTATAGAAGATGAAGGTTAAGTGTAAATTGATAAAATGTTTCCCATGCTGATAAATTTTCTGCATGGTAACCCAATAAAAGTGGCTCATTTGATCAAATTTAACTATTCTAAGATATCAAAAATCATTTTGTCAACATTACCATGGTAAATTTTATTTTTTCGTCAGATGTGCAAGAATGATGTGCAGTTTTAAACTCCCGTACTACCTTAACCAGAAAATCAAGATATTTTCATCTTTTTTTGGTGTGTCTTCTATAAATGGGTTCATTTTCTTAGTTCAAATCCACATTTGGAAGTATATCAGCTCTCTGAGTTTTAGTTGAGAAGGAATGAACTTATGACCTTGAGCAGCTAACTTCACAAATCATATCACAAGACTTTGGGCAGGTAACTTACAAATTTTGTCACATATACAGTAGTGAATCTTAGACCTTTGGCAAATTACTTTAAAATTTTGTCACATACAGCAGAGAACCTTGGACCATGGGCAGGTAACTTTCGAATTTTGTCACATACAAAAATGAACTTTAAACCTTGGGCAGGTAACTTGCAAATTTTGTCACATACAGCAGTGTACCACAGACTTGGGGCAGACAACTTTCAAATTTTGTCACAGACAGCAGTGAACCTTAGACATTGGGCAGGTAACTTTCAAATTTTATCACAAACAGCAGTGAACTTTAAACCTTGGGCAGGTAACCTTAATTTTTTTCCCCATAGAACAATGAAACTTAGACCTTGGGCAGATAACTCACTACTAATGTCATATGCAGCAGTTTACCTTAGACCCTGGGTAGGTAACTTTCAAATTTTGTTACATACAGTAGTGAACTTGAAACCTTGGGCAGCTAACT
>MJUU01069946.1:29883-51991 GCA_002080025.1 Modiolus philippinarum | reverse complement strand
TCAGTAGCCACCATCACTAGAAATCCTTACCTGAGACATCAGTGGCCACAATCACTAGAAATTAATATCTGCCACATCAGTACACCAACACTAGAAATCCTTACCTGCCACATCAGCAGCCACCATCACTAAAAATTAATATCTGCCACTTAAGTAACAATCATCCCTAGAAATCCTTTCCTGCCACATCAGTAGCCACAATCACTAAAAATTTATAACTGCAACATCAGTAGACATAATCACTAGAAATCCCTAACTGCCACATCAGTAGCCACCATTTCTAGAAATCCTTACCTAAGACGTCAGTAGCCACCATCACTATAAAGCCTTACCTACCACTTCAGTAGCCATTCAACTACAAATCCTTATTTGCAACAACAAAAGGACCATCGCTAGAAATTGTTACCTGCCATATCAGTAGCCACCATCACTAAAAATTCTTGTTTCATTTTGACTTAAAAGTCTTACCTGCAACATCAGTAGCCACCATCACCGGGATTTCTTTCTTTTTAAAAGATGTAATAACTTCATTTCTTTCCATCTGTGTCATATCACCATGTAACAGACCAACTGTAGTCAAAATAAAAAAAATACTTTGTTTATTAGAACTCCCTCTTCAATTTAAAATTAAGGTATGATAATGGGCTATGCAAAGTGCAGTATGATATGCCCGCAGCATATAACCACTGAAATTTGAACAAGTCTAATTGCAAGCCAATGTAGACAAAGTAAAGAGCTTGACTCGGTTGTATGATGGACAAAATAAAAATTTAGATATCTTTTGTCTGTGTTAAAACAGTGGATTCTACTTAATTATAAAGTCTGTTTGTCATAGAAAAAACAGCGATTAAGCAGATTTTTTAATTAAACGAAAGCCCAATACAGACCTGAACTAAGGAACAGCTGACAACGATTGTGATACGTCTGCCTACATAAGTGTCAAAAATGTGAAATATTTGTTTTTTATTGTGCATATTGTTTGATATTCATTCAATAAAAGATTTATGTTGGTAAAAAATAAATTTTTATACAGTTCTAGTGTTGTTTTATTCTTATCTGGAATCGGGAGTGTAAGTACCTTTGTGACCTTTGTCGACCCCATCCAATATGTTGATCCTATATAATGTTTACATTGTAGTTATCTGTTATTCCATTACACTGCAGTAATGATAAACATAGAAATTGTTTTTTCTGTGTTTTATTTGTACACCAGGTTTGTATCATTGTTGAAATCATTCAGTCCACAATCTAGGACATTTTTTGTTTATAAATAGGAATAGCATCAGGTGACCAAAACACATTTATGAATATTTATAAGTAGGATTCTAATTATAATTAATTTATTTTATAACTTTTAATTAACATGTATTTTTTAATTTCCTTAGTTTAATTGCCCATTTTCTTTTGTCTGATAAATGATTATTGCAAACATTAATTTATGTTTACCTGTATATCAGCTGACTGTGAAAATAGGGAATTCCCTATTTTACCTGTACTGTTGTACGCACAATTAACGATAATCTTAAGTGCAGGAAGTTTTATCATAAGTTTTATTAAAGTAAAAACAGCAAATCAAGAAAGAAGGAACACAGTTTGATGTATAGTTAATATTTTATTTAAGCAAATAATGGCAATTACACATTCATACAATGTACATGTGATCTGCGTCACTGTCATTGCCAAACATCCGTTATCGAACTGTTCCAAAAATACAATTGTCAGTACATTCTTATTATGCAAATGTAGAAATTTAACCATTTGTTTTTGCAATAAACCTCTCTTGGTTTGCTTATACTCTAAAAAGCCATGTATTATCCACACTTGTGTATAATCCACAGGGTCTTTATGACCTTAAAATAAAGGGAAAAAAACATTTTGTATGTTTAATACGCTGGGACCTTGACCAACAAAGTCTACATAGAGATCAGTATGATTGTAGTTATTTTGTACCTGTAAATTGGTACAGTGGATTCCACTTAATCGTAAACCTGATAATCGCAAAATTCGGTTAATTGCAAAAGAAATCAAAACACCGATCCATTTCCCATTCAAATAACGTTAAATTCTCCTGTTAATCGCAAAGCAGTTAATGGCAAAATTCGCTTATTAGCAAAAGAAAATTTGCTAAAAATGCATGAAAGTTTCGTTTATAAGCAAAACAGAGAGGTTTATTGCAAAAACAATAGGATACAGGTACGATGGAAAAATCAGAACGGAATGGATGCAAACCATGAAATCTGTGTTTATTTTTACATTGAATTTGATATTTTTAAGTCTTCCATTCATTATAAATTGTTGTGAAATGAAATAATAAGCTACTTAATCCTCTATTTTTGCATCTTTAGCATGTTAAATATTGTCAGAGGCAATATAATATGAATAGCTCATTGTCACCAAAATCAACACTTTAGTGATCACATGGTTTGTTGACAGTAATCAGGTCTGGTCGACCCTGGTTTTCCGAGTATACTTGAAAACCCAAAGAAACAATCCCATCATGCAATACCTGAGTGGAACTCTCCTGTCTAAAGGGTCAAATCTTATCGTTTTAAGTATATTTGGTGGGCTATTTCAACAAGAGTTGTCAGAAGACAACATAGCTCGCCGGGGATTAGAGTAATCGCAAAGCACAATTAATTTGAAGGTTATACATTTTCATGATAAATACTTTAAATGTGATATAAGAAAGCCACATGTCAAACAGGAACTCCCTATCACTAAAAGAATAACTTCTATGAACAGGATTCATTTTTTTTTTAAACTGCCCCAGGGCAATGTCAAGGTCAAAATGTCTACAACTATGGTACTACCAGAAAACTCTCACCAAAGGAAAGTCATGAATAAAATATAAACACCCTATATTTAAACCTGAGTGGAACTAACTTCTAGAATCAAGGTTGAAGTTTTTTAAAAATACTGCCCTAAGGACAAGGTCAAGGTCAAAATGTCTAAAAATATGGTGCCATCAGAAAGCTATCATCATCATAGGTTGAAATTGAACACCTCACCACTAAATGTCAACATTCTAGAAAACTGTTATATTTTTTTAAATTCCCCTCAGGGCAAGGTCAGGGTCGTAATGTCTACAAATATGGCACCATTAGAAGCTCTCATCACAAGAAAGTCAAATACTAAATATGAACACCCTACCACTAAACAACCAAATTCTATAAGCAAGGTTAAAGTTTTTCAAAAATTGCCCTCAGGGCAAGGTCAAGGTCATAATGTCTACAAATATGGCACCATTAGAAGTTCTCATCACAAGAAAGTCACTTACTAAATATGAACACCCTACCACTAAACAACCAAGTACTATAAGCAAGGTTAAAGTTTTTTCAAAAATTGCCCCCAGGGAAAGGTCAAGGTCAAAATGTCTACAAATATGGTGCCATCAAAGAGCTCTCAACATAAAGAAATCATATATCAAATATGAATACAATAACACTAAAAGCCTATCTGTTAGAGGCAAGGTTAAAGTTTTTCCAAAATTGCCCTCAGGGAAAGGTCAAGGTCAAAATGTCTACAAATATGATACCACTAGAATGCTCTCATCATAAGGAAGTCACAGAACAAATATAAACACCCTACCACTAAAAGCCTGCCTTCTACAGGCAAGGTTAAAGTTTTTTAAAAATTGCCCTAAGGGCAAGGTCAAGGTCAAAATGTCTACAAATATGGTACCACAAGAAAGCTCTCATTACAAGGAAGCCACATACTAAATATCAACATCCCATCTCTTAAGGTTTCCATTTCACAAGCAAGGTTAAAGTTTTTGCTGACGACGCCAACGACGCTGACGCCGACGCCGAAGCCGGGGATATGACAATAGCTCTCCGGACATTCGTCCCGGCGAGCTAAAAAAGAACATTTTTTAAACGCTAATTAAATTCAACTTTATAGCATTTATCTACCTTCATAAATTATAATATGAAAATAATTCGTTTGATTTATGATTTATTTGTCTGTTTGGTTTTTGAGTTATATATATTGTAATTTGATTTTTTTTATTTTTGGTTTGTTTTGTTGTTGTTGCTGTTGTTGTATTACTTCAATTTATTTTGTTTGTTGAATTATTTTTTATTTTACTTTTACCTTATTTAAAGTGTAACCCCGTAAAATTATGTGAAAATACATAAAAGACTAATGAGATATTCTTACAGAAGTAAACTAATAAGTATTTGTTTCACTTTATAAATTAATAATTATCTCAATCAATATTTAATCTGATTGCATTAATTTCTAAAATAATTGTATCCTTGATTTGAAAATTAATTGTTAAATTTAAAAAAGTATGGACAAGTAAAGTTGTAGTACCCTGAACTACACTTTGATGTTCTTATGATACTATTAAATCAATTCGGTTGTTAAATAAGATTAAGAAATTTTGGATGACTGATAAAATTCTTGTGTATTTTTAAATCACAATTTTTTCCTTCATTTAAAATAACAAGGAGTTTTGTGTAAAATACAGATCTCTTCAGCGTAATTTTATCCCGGGAATTTTATCATGATTGTATTTCTTCAACTATTATTATAGTCTGAAGCAAACTTTGTAGAACATGCCCGGGAGAATCAGACACAAATCTTATAGAACAAATGTCCTTTATTTAGTTTGTTATCATTTTATTAAAAACAAAACTTAAATAGTGAAAAAATTAGTTTAAAAACGTAATAAAATATCATTTTCGCTAACTTACGGTCATTTTCGTCAATCCAGAAGGGTTATGAGATGTGTCAACTTTCAGCTTCAATATCTCCGAAGTTGCACGGTAGAATTTCATTTTGCTCGGTAAATATTTGTATTAATGCTTTAAAAGCCTAATTATAAAATTTCAGGTGTGACCGTCAACCCAATCAAGTTATAAATCAGGGACAGGTAAACTTCCTTGATTTTTCAAGGAAACTTGTGACGTCATACTCGGAAAATCGAGTCAACAAAGATGGACGACCCTTCCTCGGAAAACCAGGGTCGGCCAGACCTGGTAATGGTGGCTGATAAAAATATTCGTGTTTCTGACATCAAAATAGCATTTTTTGAAGGAAAGACCCATTCTATTCATAACTGTAAGGCACTTTGCAATTCAAGCCAACATATTTTGTTAAGAACAGTCTGTTTGGGTTGAACAGGGACTAACAATCGATCTTCAGGGAACTTGGCTAAATCCTCAAGTCGTATAGGGATGTATAATCTGCACCCCCAAACCCCTAAATCCTTTCTAGGGAAAAAATATGCAGATAATATATGCCTTTTTACATTAAACAAAAATCTCATGCATTTTTGGCAAATTTTCTTTTGCTAATAAGTGAATCTTGCCATTAATGGCTTTGTGATTAACAGGTAAATTTAACGTTATTTGAATGGGAATTGATCTGTGTTCTTATTTCTTTTGCAATTAAGCAAATTTTACGATTATCAGATTTGTTATTAAGTGGAATCCACTGTACTAACAGTTAGAAAACAGTATCTATCTCATTCCTAAGTTTTTGGATGGATAGACATTGGATGGATATACATATTGTTTAATTGGAAGTGAAATTGGAAGTTTTCATGGACATTAATTTGCAATAGCTCATGACACCGACACCAAAGTGGTACTAAATCTGTGTTTAGCGGTCAACAGTTTGAAGTTTCTGATATTTATTATAGATATCCCAAATACCCAATTTTTAATATCTGATCTTATTATTTTTTTCACTGATGAATAAATTGTTATAGAAACTTCAAGGATGGATGGGCAAATAACCAATTTCTTGCCACTTTATATGGAAAGGGTTTAAAACAACTTACTTTTAAAATCTCTGGCCTTTAAGTTAGTTGTTAATTCCTCAGAATTATTTTTTCTTGTCACAAAAATAAGTACACTTCCCACTGCAAATAAAATATTCAAAATAATAAGATCAGCATTTCAAACCACACAGTAATACTTGTAATAATAAGATCAACACTTTACATTTCAAAATAAACAATTTCAATAAAATCTCAGAAAATAACAATTCACAGAAATAATAATAATAATTCCCACTCTTCAAAATTCACAGTAAAATATTCAAATTCAGAGATCTCTGAATGGTTTTCCCAAACCGTCCAATGTATACTATGTTCCCAACTCATGACCATCATGGATTTTGTGCAGATCTACTGACCACAACTTTCAAAGAGGACCATCCAAGGATTTTGTTACCATGGTTATTCTATCTGGACAAGTGATTTCATAGAAGATCTTTGAATGTGTTTCAATTGGGTTAAATGTAAAACCATTTTCACTGCTGGCAACCATTTGGAAAAGTGTGGACATGCCAGAAAAGTTTTTTGGAAGGGAGCACTGAAGAACTACTGTCACCAAGTTTGGTTCAAATTGGCCATGTGGTTTCAGAGAAGAAAATATACATGTGTACATGTGTTTCCATATGGCTAATTAAATGTGTTTCCATATGATATGATTTTATTGTTGAACTATGTTCCCACTGGCAGCCATCTTAGATGAGGTGTGGACCTACTGCGAAACTTTTTAGAAGGGGTCATATGCAAGTATTGTTCTATTTGGACAACTAAGGCAGATTTTGAGGAGATCTTTGAAAGTGTTTTCTATGGGTCCAATGGTAAACTTTGTTTTTTGTTGGCAGCCAATTTGGATGAATTGTGGACTTTTGAAAAGGCCATAAAGGGACCATTGTTCCTAAGTTTGGTTTTGATTGGACTTGTAGTTTCAGAAAGATCTCTGAATGCAAGTTCCAATGGGTCTTATGTTAAAAATGTTTCCACTGGCAGCCATCTTGAGCTAAAAACTATTAGTATGAGTGCACACATACTGAAAACCTGGAAATTTTCGCAGTCTTATTTTCACTGTTTTCTAAATAAATTATATTTTGTGCAATCATCAATTCCCGATTGTCAGTCAAGCAACTAAACTGCCCTATTAAACCAAAATATTGGTGACAGTTTCATTTTAGCGTTTCATCCCTTAACACTAAAAAGGGGGAAATACAAATGCCACGAAAAATTCTATGTTAAACAAGAGACTTAATAGACTGATGAGGCAGATAATTGCCCTTATACAGTTCAATACAATGTACCTTATAAATTGTACATCTATATGTAGACCTAACTGATCAGGCAGATAATTGCCCTTATACAGTTCAATACACTGTACCTTATAAATTGTACATCTACATTGTATATGTAGACCTAACTGATCAGGCAAAGGTACATCTTTATGTAGACCTAACTGATCAGACAGATAATTGCCCTTATACAGTTCAATACACTGTACCTTATAAATTGTACATCTACATGTATATGTAGACCTAACTGATCAGGCAGATAATTGCCCTTATACAGTTCAATACACTGTATCTTATAAATTGTACATCTATATGTAGACCTAACTGATCAGGCAGATAATTGCCCTTATACAGTTCAATACACTGTACCTTATAAATTGTACATCTTTATGTAGACCTAACTGATCAGGCAGATAATTGCCCTTATACAGTTCAATACACTGTACCTTATAAATTGTACATCTATATGTAGACCTAACTGATCAGGCAGATTATTGCCCTAATACAGTTCAATACACTGTACCTTATAAATTGTACATCTATATGTAGACCTTACTGATCAGGCAGATAATTGCCCTTATACAGTTCAATACACTGTACCTTATAAATTGTACATCTATATGTAGACCTAACTGATCGGGCAGATAATTGCCCTTATACAGTTCAATACACTGTACCTTATAAATTGTACATCTTTATGTAGACCTAACTGATCAGGCAGATAATTGCTCTAATACAGTTCAATACACTGTACCTTATAAATTGTACATATATATGTACAGTAGTCCCCCTCTAATGAGACCACCCAATCTGCAGAGTATATGTGGTCTCATGATGGGGTGGGGTATTTGGTTAGCAGAATTGTACTTTTTGTATAATATTTGATAATATGTATTATGTTTCAGGGGTTTCAGTGCTATTCCTTAAAGCGTCCAATGTAAAATTGAAGACATCTTTGAACGGATCTTGCCCTGCTTGACACATTTTTTGAAGGAGACAATCCAAGGACTATCATGACTAAGTCTGTTTCCCATAAATTGCTTTAATATGTTCCGAGCTATTAGTTGTGTCAGATGAAAAATGAAGCTGAACAAAATTTTTAAAGCAATCAAAAAGGGACTATTGAGATCAAATTTGGTTTCAATCAGCCAAGTAGTTTTTATAAGATGATGTTTGAATGTGTTTTTCCTTGGCATTCAATATTTAACTATTGTCCAACTAAAGGTCATCTTGGATGGAGTGTGTACTTGCCAAACAAATTTTTAAAGGGGACTACCCATGGACTATTCTGACAAGTATATAAGATTTAACTCATCTTGTTTGGTTTAGGCTAGGAAACTTAAAAATTATATATTATACTTGAAGAACTTAATATTAAACTCTTACAATAATACACATATGAATAATATCAGACACAAAGACCTGATTATCATAATTATCACAAATACTTACTACTGGTAAATTCTACAAGTCTCCTGATTAACCAGGTCCATTTTGCTGGTCCAATAGGTAAAACTTCAACAATCTGTGTAATATCTTCATTGGCCTATAGTTATAATATATGTATATTATGCACCGACTAAAAAATATTGCACAATCTATTTTACTCAGCTTCATTTTTCTCAATTATTTGTTAGCTGTAAAATACTGTTTATTGTTCATTATATTTTTTTTTATCTTAAAATTACAAGATTTTTTTTTCAAAATGACGATCTTCAATTCTCATCATGTTAAAATTGCAATCAATGGTGAATGTCTTTTGAAACAGCGAAATTGTCTATCTAAATGATATTTATCAAACTATCCCCACTAACGGCAGAATTTTATAGGTTCTCACACCTTTTTTTCATATTTTTATGACTGGTTAGTTTTTGTGGTGATTTTACATCTCAGATTTTTTTCTCATCTGCCATGAAAATTTGAGGAAGCAGGACATAGGATATAATTATGATTACAGTTTTATGTTAAATAAACAATAAAAGGATATGGAGTAAATATACCATAGATGTCAACCCTTTTCTGCCTCAATCAGTAACCATCAACTGAATTTTCAGTAATTTTGGTCTTCTCTCAGTAATCATAAANTATTAAATTTAATATTTCAAGCTGTCGTAGAAAGTGCCTGTGGACTTCTTTCATTTCTCCTGATTTGGGTGTACCCTATAACGGAGCTTAGGAAATAGTATCTTTAATATTGTAGAAAATATTAGCATTCTCTAATGTGCTTAAAAATGCTATTTATGTGCAAGTCCAGACCTGAAATATTAATTTTAATGATAGCATGCGGATGATTTTTGATTGGTTTTTATAATTTATCGGTATAACTATCGGAGTAAATTTTGATTCTAGATTAACAACAATTTCATTTAATTCGAAAAAAACTATTCTTAATTTCTGAATTAGTTCGATTTTAACGAGAATACAAATACAAAATGTACATATGCTCCAATTATCTTAGATGAAATGTCCGCTGTTACAGAGTGATCAACAAATAAAAAGCCAAAATTTGCGCAAAACTTCCAAATTTTAGTTGATACGATGTATGCAACTCGGGCATTTTGTTACATGTTTGTATGTTCTTTTTAGTGTAAAACGAAAGATAACTCAAATTCATTTATTCTAACAGGACTTGACAGGCCAAAGTCTATTGTAATTTGCTTGTTTTGAATTTCCAAGCATATCTATTTTGTTCCACGTTTAAAATCACATTTCCATATGATTTCAGATAATATAATAAGGTTATGTCTCGATTACAACGGTTTTACCAAGTTTTGTTTCTGTGTGTTTTTTGGGGAAATTGACTAATTAATACCTTTAACAAAGAACGATTTATTTTGCTCAAAGTTTCTATTTAGAAATTAGGCTTAAAATTAAATTTAAGGGTTTTTTTCCTAATGAATCGTCTTATAAAAATTTTGGAGATGCAAATATTTAATATGACGGTTCTTTAAAACAAATTGCAAATTTTGAAACTTGTTGAGTAAAAAAAAGACTAATCAAAAGTAAAACACGCGAACTACCCAAATTAAATTTATAGTTAGTTTTAAAATTTTATTACTGTTATAGTTTTATTGGAAAATGAAGCTAGTTTTAAGTTGCATCCAAATTTTCTAAATTTCAAGATCTGACCTTTGACCTTATTTGAAATAAAATGTGACCAAAGCAAATAATTACGATGCCCATGATTTCCTCTTTCCAAACATGTTTAATACAGGCGTTTGTTATTCCGTTAATCCAAAATCGGAAAAAGTACCTCTTGGGCACCCTACGATATCAGCCTGACACCCTTTTTTTAAATTAAAGCTTTACTGAACACAGCATGATAGGACCACAGCATGTTGACCCCTGAAATTCGAATTAGAGTACAAATATAATTCAAGTGAATGTAAAAAGCTTTACACAGTAACTGAATGGACACAATAAGGAGCTTGACATAGTTAAGAACTGGACATAAACTACGGCACATATGAATTAGCCTTTTTTTATCCCTTTAAAGGTAAGACATAACAAAATACCGAAGTTACTGTTAAGAAATGATTAGAGTTACTCATGATATATTAACTTTTATCTGAAAGCTCCAACAAGAAGACTCAACAAGAGACAATTAAAATTGAAATCAAATGAAAAATAAAAATTTGAAATATTTTTTAAAATTAAGAAAGATTAAAAAAAATTGAGATTCAGTGTCCCTTGTGGGCCTGTTGACATATTAAATATTGGGATTTTTTCAGGAACACATCAAAAGAAGCAGAATCAAAATCTTATAGAAAAATAAATTCTACTGTAAGTAATATGAAAACATCAAATTAAGGCCTTTTTGGCTCTTTAAAAAAACAGTACGGGCCACAATAATCAATATCAATCCAAGCCTTCTTTTTGTGCTTAGGAACATTGTGTTTAAATTTCATAACAATTGATCAACTGAAACTTAGGTTACTGATAAAAAAAAAAGAAAAAAAAACACACCCCCAAAAAAAGCAAACAAAAAATAACAAACAAAAAACAAGAAACAAAACAAAAGCAAAACAAAACAAAACGATACAAAAAACAAAATTGATAGCAGTGTACGACGCAGAGACTACATTGACGACAATGACGACGACAACTACAGCGCAATACCATTATACGATCTCAATTTTTTTGAAGTCGTATAAAAATGAATCAAAATCTGTTCAAATACTTACGGAAGTGTGCATCTATGTAAGCCATTTTACAATTTATTTATAACAATTTTTTATCAGTTAAGATATGTACTTGTCCTTGAGTTATATAAATTATGCAAATATGAAATATAATTATTTGCTTTTACTTTGTATAAAACCGAGGTATGTAATGACATGGAATAAATGATTCATGTGAGATTCGTGTGCACGCATTTCTTGTTAGATCTTGGAGCACTTGTTGCATAAATAAAAAAAATATATATATCAATATATTCTTACAGGTCAATAACTTGGTAACTTGGTATTTTACCTTTAAAAGTATACCAATAAATCACACATCAGATCAATTTGTAAACATGAATCTCAAAAGGCGGGGGGGGGGGGCTTTCAGTACTGCCCAACGTAAAATTATCTAGCAATTTAACAGATGTCAGACAGTATATGGTATATGTGACATTACGGTTGCTTCCAGTCGTTTCAATATATATGAAGCAGTAAATATGGTACCCATTGTTCAGAAACAAGCTGTCTCCGACTTAAGTTAAACCGAAATTCTAATATGACTCTCTTCTTTCGCTTTTGAAACAAAGCTATGTTTTAATTCCAACAATATTTTTAGCACATGCGTATACATATTTTTTACAAAAGGACATTCGTAATGTACAATTACACATTTCACTCACCCAATATTCATTTTATTTTGTGTAAATAAAGTTTTCAATAATGAATCACCCAAAAATCCAAATCAAATGACAATAATAGAAATTTACAACAGTTACTTGATTTAAGACTCGGGACTGAAATTGACATAACCGTAACCTAGCAACGAATGTGTTGTTGTTATGAAATCCTATCTACTCTACGATTTAAATATAAAATTCTTAATTTTTAACGTTAATAAAATTATAAATATGAGTTTTATTCCTTTTTTTTTGGTTTCAAAAATAACAAGTAGTCATAAAAATCAGAAATACAACCAGCTTACATACTTACTATACCCGTTTCGATTTTGAAATATCCGCATTTTATATGTTTTATAACAGATTATTTCTATTAATTCATAAGCTTATGAGCCAATTGTATTAATTAAACTACGAATATATATTTCTCTATGTCCATTTATGTGTGTTTTATGCAGTTTTCCGACATATTTCAATTCTAGTGCAAAACCCAATATTGCTCTCTAAGAGCCTCTTAGAATATTCAAAATATTAGAATAAAAAAAGATTATTGCAATTGGGCTCTATGCGAATAAGAACATGATCAGACTTTATTTATACCAAATATAAGGTCTACCGATGTTCTAATTCACATAGAGCCCGCTTGCAATAATCTATTTCTTAAATACAATTAAATGCTAGAATATAAATATGCTTTGAAACAAACAACGCGAGGTTACTGTGATTGATCAAATTGAATGATTTTATTTCAGGAATGGTATGTTACCATAACTTACCATGAAGTCATCACGACAGAAGTTTAACGGTCGATATCATAAATTTGTGAACCGCTATGTGATACCTGTTTACAAGATGACAACAAATATTTCTCTTTACAGCGAAAATTTGTTTTCTGACTTTCATGGGCAGAAATTCTCTTCATCCGCAATTGCGCATGCGCGAACATGTCACTAATTAGTCAGCCTAGAACTACTATAATGGCGTATTGGGGAAATTGCACTGTGGTGCATTTTTTTTAAAAATATTTCTACTATAGTGGTGATTTTGGCGTTCATATGAGCGAAAAGTTTTATCATTTATGTTTAAGGGAGTTGAAATATTAAACATAGCGGGTGATGCTTTTTCTACCGGTGCACTTGATCTTACCCATGTTTTTATTGGGTCCATGTTGTTCATCTTAGTATGTGTGTGTGTCTTCATATTCTTTTCTGTGCCGTCCTCGTGTTATGTCTTTGTTTCTTTATTTTTTCGATGTTGCCACTGTCCTTCTCACTTACTTTACATTGCTTTCGTGTACATTTGTTAGAGTGTGAAAAGTCCAAAAAGATGCTAAGTTTAAGAGTTTGGGCTAACGGAATCACACACGGCTAATTTGTGCTTTAAATTATAAAACAATTATTAAATTTTATAGTTTTAGGTGTAGTAGAAAGTTCCTGCTGTCACGATTGTTTTTTAAATTTCTTCTTTTTTGATGGTACCCTATGAAAGAGTATCGGATGTGATATCTTTGAAGTTATAGAAAAAAGTGACATTATCTTATATGATAATAAGAAGCTATTAACTTGAACGACCAGACCTGAAATATTTATTTGAACTTTACAATGCGAGTTAGTTTTGACTGTTTTTTTAATTCATCTGTATTAATGTCGGGGAAAATTTTAGTCTAAATTAACGATATTCCCATTGAATACGAAATAGCTATGCTTAACTTCTGAAATATTCAAATTTGAATGCATATACAAATACAAAATGTACATATGCTCCAAAAATCATGGCTGAACTGTCCACCATTATAGATAAAGCAACAAATAAAAATCACAAATTTGCGTACAACTTCCAAATATTAGTTGATTTCCAAGCCATAGCACATTAGTGTCAAAGCACGTGTGATTATTTTTGCAGTCAAAATCCTATGTCCATATCAATTCAGATAATATAACAGGTGTATGTTTCAACTGCATTGGTATAACCAAGTTTTATATCGGTATGTAATTCTACAATCATAAGTTGTTGAATACCTTTAAGAAGTTGTATAACAGATATGAATATTTAATATCTAAATATGTCATTACTCGGAAACAGCTTATTACTCAGGGCATTTCTGATCCTCCTTTTTACGGTAATGTTGTTAAAAAATGCCAGAAACTGATTAAAAATCCAGAAAAGCTGGGACGTAACTTACATTCTTTACGTAATGGGGGATATTGACAAGATACTTTGCTTGCATCCGTTAAATTAGCTTTGAGATCTAGTGAACTGATAATTTTAAATACATTCTGGCCTCTCACTGATACTGAAATATATGATGATTCTTGACCAAATCCTGCGGGAAGTTTTGAGTTTGATTTTTCTTCCGTAGTGCGACCGTGTTTTACCTGCAGACTAGGCTCCTTTAGCTAGCCGGCAGTTTAGCGGCGAGCACCCCTTGACCCATCTTTCAAAATTACGTACTGTCATATTCTCTCCTTTCAAGATTGTGGTCATGGAGTTAGTAGTCTACATGTATTGGGTTTTATTCGTATGTTTACTTAACTATAGGGAAACGGGACATATAAAGGGGAGGTTTGGGTACCCATAAACCGGTTTAACCCTACCGCTGGCTTTTGCTAGTGCCGGTACCAAGTCCGGTTGTCCCGAGTTCCTATCGTTGTGAACGTTTGTCTTTTGTCTAATTTGTATTTTTCAAGTGTAGTTCCCTAGCAGATTGTGGCATGCTATTATAATTTTCAGCCATTGTAGGTGTTTCCTGTTGTCCCTTATATTTAATTTCGATATTAGTGGGTGTTTTGTAGGTGCAAAAAAATTCAATGAATCGGATATTTCCATCAGTCGACATGGCCTTGACCTTTGACATCTTTTCTCCAAAATCTATATGGTTGTTCTCTTTTTGGTCTTAGTTTCAATTGAATTGGATATAAATGTTTTGAGTTATTGGCCGGAAACCAAACTATTCTTGAATTTTCAATTTATTTTCATTTATTATGACTTTGATCTTTGGCAATCTTTCCCCAAAAATCAATAGAGTTCTTCCTCTAATGATATCTCAATATATGTCAAAGTTTGATTCGAGTAAAATCTAAACTTTTTGAGTTATCTTCAGGAAACTAGATTTTTCTGAAATTTTCAAACTATTTTGGTCACTGTGACCTTGACTTGGACCTTTGACCTACTTCCCCCAAAGTCAATAGGGATGCCAACAATATATCCAAGCTTAATTGCAATTAGATGTTAGCTGTTTGAGTTATCATCCAGAAAACAAAATTTTCGGTCTATTTTCGGTCACTGTGACCTAGACCTTTGACCTACTTTCTTCAAAATCAGTAGTGTTCCTCACCTTTTGGTATCCAAAAAATTTTTAAGTTTCATTTCAATTGCAAGTTGACTTTTTGAGATATCATGCGGAAACCAAATTTTTCTGAAATTTGCAGTCTATTATCAGTCACTTTGACCTTGACCTTTGACGTACTTTCTCCAAAACCGATAGGATTCCTTCTGTCTTGCTATACAACAATATATCCAAGTGTCATTTCAATTGGATGAAAACTTTTTGAGTTATAATCAGCAAACCAAACTTTTCTGTAATTTTCAGTTTATTTCTGGTCACTATGACCTTGACCTTTGTCTTACTTCTTGTCTTAGTGTTCCTTCCCTCCTGGTACCCAACAATAAATCTAAGTTTTATTTCAACTGAATGTAAACTTTTTGAGTTATAATCCATAAACCAAAATTTCCAGAAATTTTCAGTCTATTTTCGGTCACTGTGACGTTGACCTTTAACCTACTTTCTCCAAAATCGGGAGGGTTCCTCCCTCCTGGTATCCGGCAATATCTCAAAGTTTCTTATCAATTAAATGTATATTTTTGAATTATCATCCGGAAACCAATGTTTGACGCCTGCACACACGAACGAAAGCCCGCCCGGCCACCCAACCGCAACACCAAACCAATAGCCGAGTTCAACTTCGTTGCAAAAACACAATAGTCAGTAGAACGGTCAATCATCTCAATTAAGCAAAGTCAAAATAAAAAATAAAATAAGAAATTACCTGAATTGAAAAGATAAAAACGGGGTAAAAAAGCCCAATATTTCGACATAATATATCTTCTACTGAGGGAAAAACAAGAACAAAAACAAAATGGAAAAACAANTACTCTAAAAAGCCATGTATTATCCGCATTTGTGTATAATCCACAGGGTCTTTATGACCTTAAAATAAAGGGAAAAAAACATTTTGTATGTTTAATACGCTGGGACCTTGACCAACAAAGTCTACGTAGAGATCAGTATGATTGTAGTTATTTTGTACCTGTTAATTGGTATTTTCATAATTTATCAACTGCACAAGTCTGTATTTACTATATCTGAAGCTTCCTCTGAAGGTATTTAAAGGCTCAAACACGACAAAATTTGAAGAAAAATAACATCATTTCATCAATCAGGAAGTTCAGGTACGATGGAAAAATCAGAACGGATTCGGTGCGGACCATGAAATCTGTGTTTATTTTTACATTGAATTTGATATTTTTAAGTCTTCCATTCATTTAAATTGTTGTGAAATGAAATAATAAGCTACTTAATCCTATATTTTTGCATCTTTAGCATGTTAAATATTGTCAGAGGCAATATAATATGAATAGCTCATTGTCACCAAAATCAACACTTCAGTGATCACGTGGTTTGTTGACAGTAATGGTGGCTGATAAAAATATTCGTGTTTCTGACATCAAAATAGCATTTTTTGAAGGAAAGACCCATTCTATTTATAACTGTAAGGCACTTTGCAATTCAAGCCAACATATTTTGTTAAGAACAGTCTGTTTTGGTTGAACAGGGACTAACGATCGATCTTCAGGGAACTTGGCTAAATCCTCAAGTCGTATAGGGATGTAAAATCTGCACCCCAAACCCCTAAATCCTTTCTAGGGAAAAAATGTGCAGATAATACATGCCTTTTTATGGTAAACAAAAATCTCATGCATTTTTGGCAAATTTTCTTTTGCTAATAAGTGAATTTTGCCATTAATGGCTTTGTGATTAACAGGTGAATTTAACGTTGTATGAATGGGAATTGATCTGTGTTCTTATTTCTTTTGCAATTAAGCAAATTTTACGATTATCAGATTTGCAATTAAGTGGAATCCACTGTACTAACAGTTAGAAAACAGTATCTATCTCATTCCTAAGTTTTTGGATGGATAGACATTGGATGGATATACATATTTTTTTTAATTGGAAGTGAAATTAGAAGTTTTCCTGGACATTAATTTCCAATAGCTCATAACACTGACACCAAAGTGGTACTAAATCTGTGTTTAGTGGTCAA
The DNA here is from genome assembly GCA_002080025.1 of Modiolus philippinarum. NCBI lineage: Eukaryota > Metazoa > Mollusca > Bivalvia > Mytilida > Modiolidae > Modiolus > Modiolus philippinarum. The sequence continues at coordinate 34,762 of MJUU01069946.1, read as the reverse complement.
CAGTTTGAAGTTTCTGATATTTATTATAGATATCCCAAATACCCAATTTTTAATATCTGATCTTATTATTTTTTTCACTGATGAATAAATTGTTATAGACACTTCAAGGATGGATGGGCAAATAAAACCAATTTCTTGCCACTTCATATGGAAAGGGTTTAAAACAACTTACTTTTAAAATCTCTTGCCTTTAAGTTAGTTGTTAATTCCTCAGAATTATTTTTTCTTGTCACAAAAATAAGTACACTTCCCACTGCAAATATAAAAATTTATCAGCATTTCAAACCATACAGTAATACTTGTAATAATAAGATCAACACTTTACATTTCAAAATAAACAATTTCAATAAAATCTCACAAAATAACAATTAACAGGAATAATATAATACTTCCCACTCTACAAAACTAACAGTGAAATATTATTCAGTTTCAGTTCCGAACTCATGACCATCTTGGATTGGGAGCAGATCTACTGACCACAACTTTCAAAGAGGACCATCCAAGAATTTTGTTACCACGGTTGTTCTAACTGGACAAGTGGTTTAATAAAAGATCTTTGAATGTGTACGTAAAACCATTTTCACTGCTGGCAACCATTTGGAGAAGTGTGGACATGCTGGACAAGTTTTTTGGAGGGGAGCACTGAAGAACTATTGTCACCAAGTTTGGTTCAAATTGGCCATGTGGTTTTAGAGAAGAAAATATAAATGTGTTTCCATATGGTTAATTAAATGTGTTTCCATATGATATGATTCATTGTTAAACTAAAGTCTGTTTCACTTCCTTTAGATAATGGAAATTCTATTCTGCTGACTTTAATATTGCATATTTCAGCACCGGATTTTGCATGGTTGTGTAAAAATATTATACACTTCTGGAACCACTTTTGATTTGATGATTTCCAATTCATGTTGAAGGAAAAAGCACTTTAAAAATGCTCCATGCTTTTAAATGGATGATATTTTCCGCGCACAATTATCGACTAGATTGGACCATTCTGAAATAGGTATAGGCAGGTTATCTTTAAGTCAGATGATAAACAAGTCTCACTTTGGTTTTTACCATGTGCTTGGACCCCCTTTTGACTTAAGAAAAACATACCCGTAAATGATATAATTCAACAAAATACTTAAACATGTAATTGAAATATGCATGCATTAAACCCAAAAGAAATATTTGAAATGAATTGTTAATGTCCTACTAATTTCTATTCGGTGTTTACAAACAAAAAGTCCGTGGATGACAATTGTTAACCCCGAACGAGTACACCTTGCTATTATTAGATGGGTCAACTCGGGTCATCTAATTTATCAAGTTACTTGGTCGCCCTTAAAATAGAACAATCCAACACTTAGAAATTTTCACCTGTTTGAAAAAAATTGAGAAAATGCACATGACTGCGGACTTTTGTGCATGTCATAAACGGCGAATTCAACGTTTTTCAGTTATGTATGATCATTCTTGATATACATACCAAATATGATAAAGATAGGTGTAAAAATAAAGCTGAAATCGTGAGATTTCCATTATCTAAAGGAAGTGAAACCGACTTTATGTTCCCACTGGCAACAATCTTGGATGAGGTGTGGACCTACTGGGAAACTTTTTAGAAGGGGATCCTATGCAAGTATGGTTCTATTTGTACAACTACGGTAACTTTTGAGGAGAAGATCTTTGAAAGTGTTTTCCATAAGGTCCAATGGTAAACCATGTTTTTTGCTGGCAGTCAATTTGGATAAGGTGTGGACCTGTTGGACACGTCTTTTGAAAGGGCCATACAGGGACCATTGTTCCTAAGTTTGGTTCTGATTGGGCTTGTAGTTTCAGAAAGATCTCTGAATGCAATTTCCAATGGGTCTTATGTTAAAAATGTTTCCACTGGCAGCCATCTTGAGCTAAAAACTATTAGTATGAGTGCACACATACTGAAAACCTGGAAATTTTGGCAGTCTTATTTTCGCTGTTTTCTAAATACATTACATTTTGTGCAGTCATCAATTCCTGATTGTCAGTCGAGCAACTAAACTGCCCTATTACACCAAAATATTGGTGACAGTTTCATTTTAGCGTTTCATCCCTTAACATGAAAAAGGCGGAAATAAAAATACCACAAATCAAAGTGCTGACAGCACTGCTGGAAGTGTTGCTGTCATAGGAATAAATGAGAGTGGGACCAATCATAAAACTATACAAATTCCCTTTTGTACGAGTTGTGGCATTATTTAGAAAGAGTCTGCTATAATGCTTTGACCAATAATTCATTTTGGTTGTTCAGATCAAAAATGTAACTCAGTTTTTCATTCAAAACCACTCATGTGAAGACAAATTAAGTCGTGTTATTTTTAGAAAATCTGCCATGTTAATCTGACAAAGCTTCCAAATGCACATATTGCTCCTTGTGAATCTGGGTGCTTATCTGTAAAAATATTTTTCCCATTGATAGTCATTTGGGATAGGACCTACAGTTGTCATGCAATTTTGTAAGGAGCGTATGCAAAGACCATTGTAACTAAATTTGGTTCTAACTACTACTTTTTTGTGTTGTATATGTAATGTTTTGTGGGCATGTAGTGTCTTTGGTCCTCTGTCTTGTGTTCTTGCTTTTGCCTAGTCTCTGGACTTTGATTTATGTAATCTGGTGCTTTGTTCCTTCGGTATTCTACTGTCGTTGTCAAGTAATAATTTAAGAATGTATTTTCCCACAGGTTTTAATGTTAAACTAGTAATTCCCGCTGGAAGCAATCTTAAGTAGGATTCTGACCTGCAGGACACAATTTTAATAAAGACAAACAAAAGGACCATTATGGCCACATTCGGTTTCAGTTAAAATACCGCCCAATATCAAACTAAAATGTAGGTTCACTGCTGATGGAACTCCTGGATAGGATATAGGCCTGAAGGATACAGTTTTAACTAGATCCATCAAAGGACTGTACAGTTGTGTCAATGTTTGGTTCCAACAAGGTCAAATAACATCACACATTTTTTAACACAATCTGATAGACAATTTTTTAACAGACCCATTTTGATCAAGTTTAGTCCATATTGCCTCAAGTTTCTTTTGAAAAGGTTTCCTAGAAGGAAATTGCTCCTTTTTTCCAATTAATGTTGGTGCAACAGCATATATCAGACACACTTTAGAGACATATCTGGGGACAAGAAACACACAAGGAAACAGATAACATTCAACCAGAAAATGTTAGAAACGTAGGTCTGAACAACAAGTCAAGTTTGGAATTTGATAGAGAGTGGGCTCTATAGGTATTCAATAGATAAACAAAAGTTCAACAAATCAAAAAGTAAAAAATAAAAATATCCAGATATTATTTCAGACAATTTGCAAGATATTCCGTTACATTGGGTATTTCAGGGTAAACATAAAAATCTTACAGTCATTATCAATACAATGGAGAATAATACAAGAGAGGTACATTGTAGTTGATGGTTGCAAGTCATTGTTAATGTTGAGTGATTGCTAAATAAACAACACTAATGACTGTCCTAATAAACCCTAATTAATTAGTCAAATCAACTTGTTACCTGTCACAGAACCACCTGCCGATTGACATAAAATCAATAAGCAAACACGTACGGTACTTTTCAATTTGACAAAATCTTTTCCACGTAAAATTCGAGCAAAACGACACTTGCGCCACAACAAAAAGGGTAGACATGATGAAAAGGGCACTGGCATCAAGAAAAAAGGACAGGCGTTGCGGCAGACGTTTTATTTTTACCGAGAACACTGAATCAAGTCTAAACAAAAAAAATTTAAGAATGTCTCGTTCTCGTAGACAGGTACGTATCTTGCCGAACCGAATGAAGGTTATCCTCCTCTTTTAGCTCAAAGTGGATGTCAAATGCTAAGTCAACTAATCACATAAACGACTTCTACATCTGAAAATCAGTATATTAATACTGCGTATATTCATATTATGCAAAAATGATCGTACGACTTTTCGTATGCAGATGATCGCCATCTTGGACAACTAAATATTTATTTCACGTGACTATGGTGGTCATGTGATAGATATAATTCATACGCCAAGCACGTGTTTGTTAATTTTCCATTACCCGAGATCGAATTGCAGTCGTGTTAAAGATTTCGATTAAAACGTCAATATTGAATCATCTTTTGTATTGAAATGTTCGTCTTCTTCTATACTTCACAGTTACAATTCGCTTAGAGTGTTAATCACGTGATATGGTGGTCATGTGATGGATAAAATTGGACAATGTATCATTCGCCAAGCACGTGTTCGTTAATTTCCTCACCCGATTTTTTTGTTTGTTTGTTTTCTGAGTTTTCTTCTTGTGAAGAAATTGATTTAAAATATCAAATAAACCCTCGATATCCATTGCTTATAAATATTTTGCACCACAGCGGTCAGATTATTGTGAAGGCATTGGGATTTTTTTCTACCGCTTCACAACCTACCAATTATGCATCCGATTTGATTTCGTAGTACTGTTCATTGAATCTTATCATGACAAGGGAAGCTGTCCCATCCGCAACACTTCCAAAAATTCCCTGTTTACAGAATATGTTAAACAAGAGACTTAATAGACTGAACTGATCAGGCAGATAATTACCCTAATACAGTTCAATATGCTGTACCTTAAAAATTGTACATATATATGTAGACCTAACTGATCAGGCAGATTATTGCCCTAATACAGATCAATACACTGTACCTTATAAACTGTACATCTATATGTAGACCTAACTGATCAGGCAGATAATTACCCTTATACAGTTCAATATGCTGTACCTTATAAATTGTACATATATATGTAGACCTAACTGATCAGGCAGATAATTACCCTAATACAGTTCAATATGCTGTACCTTATAAATTGTACGTATATATGTAGACCT
>MJUU01069946.1:9533-22312 GCA_002080025.1 Modiolus philippinarum | reverse complement strand
TCGGACGTAAACTTGAATGTAAGTCATTCAAGCGGAAAATATAGGTCAAAGAGACCAAATTTTCTTGGAGGCTGTGAGATAGCCCAAGATGCAACTGTATACAAAGTTTGATGATCCTACCCTTCATAGTTACCAAATATATACCTAAATGCGGACGCGGACGCGGACACTGGGGGTACTCCAATAGTCCTCCTCAACTTCGTTGAGGCGAACTAAAAAGAAATATTCTACAAATAAAGAGTCAACTTACTGGTGTGGCTACTACTATTTCAGCCCCTGCCTGACACGCCTTTGTCTGTTCCCACATACTCCCTCCCCCATAGGCACACACTATCTGTATGTTATAACCTTTACCAAATCTTTTGGCTTCTGTGTAAATCTATAAATATGGTAAATTGATACTTTATGTGTAATTGTATTCATTTTACTGACATCCTGAATGCTACATCAATATCAATTGGATTTCAGAAAAAAACCTTAGATATACTCATGATAGTATAATGCATTTTTAGCTTTAAAAGCAAAACTTAGATATTTATCTGTTAATTTAATAAAGTGGAAAATGTTTCAATTTGAAAATCCTTCATTATCAGTTAAATGATCACAAAATTACTGAATCTTCATCAATTATCTCATATTGAGACCATCACATTTCATACTGATGCTATGAAAGTTTCAAAAACAAGAGTGTTATCTCCCTGGATATACATTTCATCAGCTTACTGTTTCATACTTGATGTTTCAAAGAAAAAGTTAACAAAATTGTAAATATATACAACCCAGAGAAATTCAGTTTAAATGTGAAAAAAATGTGGTTTGTTGAATACAATGAAAATGTGTCAAATATCCATGATATCAGGGTCATGTTTATTACTTGATAAGTTTGGAATTCAAATAAAATTGAATCCTACTGAATTTTCATGTAATTTTGCAGTCAAAGACTGAAAGTTCTGTGATACATGGTACATTCAACAAAAGCAGAAACTTTTTCTTGATAATCTCTGAATTATCTTCACAGCTATTTAAGATGCCATACTAAGAGTTGGAGTGTAAACAAGTCAGCTTGGAAAGTACATTTAGTTTCCTACTGGAGAACCATGTCTCTACAGATTGTTTTCATGTGTTATCACATAAAAAAGACAAAATTTTATTACTATTATTTATGTAGGACATATTTCATTATAAATTACATTTTTCCAATACATGTAAGTTAATCTTGCCATTATAAATATTCAGCTAAAATACTTCCAACTTGGCAATAGGGCCTGTAAGTCTCGTACAATTTTGGCACTTCCGGGATCAAATTTGTACCCGGAAGTTACATTTTGAACAAAGATATATGACGTCTCAAACACAAAATTGAGCGTCACAATCCTCTGACGTCATGTTTTGGCGGGAAACGTTTTCAATTTGCCTGTTTATCGTGGATTCTCGTGAGTCACATGACGAGACTTACAGACCCTATAGACCATAATGATCTTTCAATAAATCAACTTAAGATAATAACCTGTTGAGACAGTTCTCTAGTTGGTGCTAATATTAAACCTACAGGTCCTTCACCAGGCTCTAATTCTCTCTGAAAAATAATATTATCATTGTAAGCAACATGCAAGATACTTAATCACAATTATCAAAGATGACTTCTCAGTAATATTTGTTTTGTTATATTGTACATGCATTCCAGATTTACAAAAATCAAAATTAACCAAAATTTTATTATGGAGAAATTACTAGCAATCATTTATACATACATGTTGTATAAATAAAGTCTGATGATGAGGTCATTATCCAGTGTTTGACTTTATCAGTAGTAGGACATATAAGTATTTTAATAGTATTGAAGCTCCAGATTGGTGTCCCTTTGAGGTCAGGGGACAAATCAGTAGTGGTTTTAATTAATTTTAATTCATAATGTAGTGATATGTTCATCATTTTTTGAAATATATCAAAGTAGAAATTACACTTCAATGGAGTAATGGTGAAAATTTAGCATAGATTCAATACTCTGGCAAAACGCTATAAAATTCATATTTGCCTCTTATCTGCCATACAGAATTAAGATTTTAGAGCAAAGACTGATCAAATCAGAATTACAACAATGTGTCTGGCTGGGTTGACAGGTCTACATGTACCTTCAATCTGTTACTTCATGTACAAGCACATTCAAAAACCAACTCATTGTGTGTTTCTAGAACAAGCCCAGTCTCATGAAATTTCATATCATGTAATGTCATAAAATAACTGAGAGATTGTCACTCTGGTGTAAAAAACCAAATTATCTATCCATCCATCAAAACAACCAAGGTCACATGTTTTTTTTTTTGTCTTGTCACATAGCAATAATCTGTAGTGTATCAAAGTTTAAAAGTGTATTAAACATGGAGGACAACTCTTGGTTTACCTGTAACATAATGTGTACAAGCATTGGCCATAAATATGCCGCTGTTTTACCACTACCAGTTTTAGCGATACCAATAATATCTCTCCCACTCAAACCTATAGGTACACCCTGAAATGAAAACAGAGAGCCATAATTATACCAATGTAATCTCTTCAAATCATAAACCTATAGTTACACCCTAAAACAGGAAGCCATAATTAAAACTTGTTCTGTAAAATGGATAATATATCTACATTCTCAAACCTATAGGACACTCTGAAATAAAAACATGGAGCACAATTAAAGCTTTACTGTATTGCACATATGATCTAGACTGATTGTTGACAAATTTTATCATGTCAATTTTTCTAATGGATAAAATCACCAGAGTTCAAAATTAAAGCTGATATATATTGTACATGTACGTTTACATAAAGCCATGAACAAGCTGATTTAGAGAAATTGTAAATTTGCTACAGTCAAATCAAACTGATAATGAGAATTTGTTCTTTCTTTATTCAAGTTTCATCTAATTCAATAATAAATTATTTAATAGTTGTGTAAAATACATATAAATCTGCCTATTTAATATAAAACCTATTGCACAATATTATACCAACACACACAATACAAGTTAAAAGTAGGACTAATACAGAAAATTAGGGCCAATACAGAAAAGTATTGGTAGGGCTATACCGGACATTTCAATTCAAGTTGTGAAGCTATTTGATAAAGGTGTCATAGAATGGGTGTTTTCATATTAGTCTAGTATTATGTCCTAGAAGAGTTATATTGTGTTGCCTCAGACCGATACAGCTATCCTCAAACTAATATGACTCTCCTTGGACATAATACAGGCCCAATATGAAAACACTCATTCTATAACACTAAAGTATGGTAGTGAAATCTGGTTACTTGCATCACAATTAAAATAGGAACACTTTATTACAAAGGATTCTGACAGTTTTCCATGACAACTAATTTTTCTTAAAACATAAACACATACATACAGTCGAACTTCTATGGCTCGAATACCCAAGGGAACATTGAAAACAGTTCGAGGCAACAGGGTGTTCAAGATAGAACTATGTTTAAACTTAAACAAAGGGACCACAAAAAGTGTTGGAGACATCCATGGTGTTTGAGATATTTCAGTTGCAGCCATCGAAGTTGAACTGTACATTTATTTGGCAAAAATGAAAGACAAATTCAAAATTATCAAAATTTTATAATACAAATGTACATGTATATATATTTATTAAATGATGACTTAAAATACAGTGTGATTTGGCCATTTAATAGACGCTTTCAGAAACTGGTAATTACAGAGTTATCAAACTTGACCACCAGGTGCCACATAGTCGTCCGCCATTAAGAGAGTGTAGACTTGATTTTTAATGTGGCAACGTATGGTCATTTGTCTTGATTAATTAATAAAAAATAGAATTTTAACATTTTTATTTCAAACAGGTATCCATTCTGATAGAATATACATGTTCAAATTAAATTTTTATAACTTAATAAATTACAAAATGCAGTTAATATGAAAATCAAGGTACTTTTCTTTTACCATATTTTTTTTTGTGTATTGTAGAATATTACATAATTCAGCAATTCATGCTTCCGTCCAGGTGACAATAAACGGTTATGTCCAGGTATATTATTACACCTGGAGGCATGGCACGTTTCCTTAATATACAGATCAGTGTAATTGTTTAAACCAATCTTATGTCCACAAAGAAATGAAGGTAGTGGATTTTGAAATAGAATTTCCATTTACCACGTGTTTTGAAATAAAATTTCACAAATAATCTATTTCTACACATATATTTTTCTTAGAAATAGAACAAAGTACTATTCCGACATCACACAAAACCATTTTCCAGTTGGACTGCTCCTTTCTAGCACAAAAATTATCGATATATCTTTCAGTGGTCGGAGGAAGGTAACTCAGGCCAATATCAAAATTTGGTAAATAGTCAATATTTTCATTGCATAAACCAATTCATCCCCGAAATATAGTTCGAACCCCATCTCAAAGAAATTAAAGAAACACGAGTCATAAAATAAAGGAATTAATAGTTGCAATATGTTATTTGAATTTTTTGAATTTGGACAGGTTGCACGCTGTCCGTGAACTCAAATCTCAAATTGTGCATTTTAATCTTTATTTTTTCATCAATTTGTGTGTTTTGAGGTGTGAAATTATTTTGTTTCATAAATCTTTTTTTTATTCTTTCATAATGACATTCCCATGCATTATTCAAATAAAAGAAATGAAGTTCAATTATATATTTGATGTAATTGTCTTGCCGATTTACAGTTTTTCTGTACCAAAAATAATATTACCAGAGACTATTTAAATTAAATACTTCTTTTTTTTTAACTTTATTAATTAATACAGAATGTTTCAGGAAGCAGATATTTCAGAAGTGTTCATCATAAATTTATTATCATTTTTTTATTGTTCTGGTTAGCTGAATAAATGAATAAAAAAAATTCTACAATGTCATGAATGTGAGCAAAAATTTTAAGAGTTTGTCAAAATCCTTGTCAAAATCCTTTATAAAAATATTAATATTCAAATTATTTTTCCAAACTTTCGGAATATCTATCAAGAATACTTCATTTTTTTTTTCTGAAATATAAATGATTAATTTATTAATCTAAATTACACGTGAATTTGATTTCTTTTCCTTCAAAACAAAGTTCAGTTTTCTGAATCAACTTGTAAAATATCGAACTTCTCTGCTTAATTAACAGTTAATATATTAATATATACATGTATTAGGCGGTTTCTTTGATGTCATAAAAACTGTTTTATCACATAGATAGGTTTTGGTCACTTTCTCAACAGGTGTTATTGGAGTAATTAACGATTGAAGTATGACACCTGTATCATTAAACCATATACCAATATAGCGGCAAACACCGAGGTGTTACGAACGTTACACCCTTCTGGTAACAAGTACATTCGGAAGTCGGCAATGGCGGCACCCATAAATTTGTGAATAAAAAGGTCTTTAAGACCAGAAGTTTTTGGCACATAGAATTTATACAGGGCAAATGCCCTATATAAAAAAATCGGCCATATTGGTTTAGTTACGCTCTGTTTTCTGTGTTTTTCTCCCATATGTTAGCATTTTTCTTTTTGTCTATTGATTTTAATCACACACAAATAAAAAAAACACAAGACACTGAACTTGGAAGATTTCCTTTGATTATGTGCCAAATATTAACACTCTGCTATACATAGCTATATATATAGTACTTGTCAGCAAAAAAATAGTACTCGTCAGCCGCATCCCATTTCAGCTTGTACGACTTACACCACACCAGACCATTATACCATCAAGTGGATTTGTTAACAACATGATAGTGCAATATTTTTTTCTACTAAAAATTCTTAGAAATCTTTTTTAAACTGTCTTGACTTTGCAAAATCGAAATTTGCATCCTGTTATTAAGATTGGTAAAGATAATGCCTGTAATTTTAAGTCATCAGTTAATAAAGGTGTCATAAAATTTTTCATATTTATCCTGTATAATGTTGTCATGCAGTCATATTGGGTTTCGATCACCTGCATTGGCCGTCAGCTTTGCCTCAGGCCAATACAGGTGACCTCAACCCAATACGACTGTACTTGGACAAAATGCAGGATTAATATAAAATAATCATTTAATAACACTATAATATTAAACAGCATAATCTTGAGTACAAGATTTCATTTAGCCTTACAGATATTTATCATACCTGAGCCTGTATGGGAGTTGGTTGTGTGTATTCCAGTTTCCTAATGACTGACATCAAAGTCTCATCAAAGTTAAAATGAGCAAAACTACAAACAGGCTTTGGAGCAGAAAAACCAGATACCTGAAATAAATTAAATTTACATGTACTGTAGTATGAATCTACCTATATCATGCATAAACATATATTGAAACCTGTATCCCTATGTGTTGGTAACTATATCTTCTGAACATGTGTAATCTGACTACCTGTCAAAAGAAACATGCGATAAAGCCCCCTTGTATCAGTATCTATGACTTCTGAGCACAGAGTACTGTGGAAATTGTTTAATCTGAAATAGTGATATAAAAGGTTTTAAACAAATTCAAGTTAAAAACTGCTATTTAGGGACCAAAACAGTATGTTTGATTTGATGGGATTTAGAAAGCTCAGATTTTCGAGTAAACAAGTTCCATTGTATAAAGTTTCAGTAATGTAAATTTGCATATGACCAATAAATATCCAGCAGATATATACAGTCAGTCAGTGAAAATTGTTTCAACTAAATCCTAGGTACAAAACATTATCTGAGGTCTCTTGATACATTACATATATCATTCTGAACCTATGTAATCCAAATACATGTCCAAAATAAACAAAGTCTCTAGTCTGAAAGGTCTTTTTTAACAGAATGAAATATATCTAAAATTATATGTATTAATCAAAATTAATAATATCTACATGTCATGCATAAAGTTGGTCATCCTTTTTTACTTATATAAAATATCTTTTAAAAATATTACCCTGATGTCTAATTTCTTCCGTAAGTCTTGGACCTGTGTTTCAGTTAGAGCTGCTACTTCTGCATGTTCTCCATAAAAATTCTTCTCAAATGGCTCATACCTGATCTCAGAATGATCGATAGGAGGGAGTGGGTCTATCATCTGAAAGGGTAGATTTAAAAATCAATAAAAGTGAGAGCAAATTTTTAATGGAAAATTACTGAATACCACTTATTATACTATAACTAATCTAAGATTCTGATTATTGTAAAATATTCAACTGATGATCGATATACACTGTAATTCACACAAACAATGCATGCATTCATGAATTACTGCATTGTTTGGTCATAAATTGAATATTTTGTAATAATCAGAATCTTGGATCAGTTTTTGTCTTTATTATATAGATCTTCTCACATACTCAAAGGTTTGATTTGAAATTCATTTCATGAACTAGATTTAAAAGTAAATCCACTGAGACGTTTACAGAACAACAACATTGACAAAATCTATTACTATGTCACTTCCTAGAGTGAAATGAAATATTTTCACAGTTAATATCTAAATTCAAATCTTTCACTGCCCTTTATATAATAATTCAAGTTAATCTACAACTGGAATTATTCTAAACTATCACAGTTAAAAACTGAATCACTTGCTTTTTATATCTCATTGGACAGTCAGAAAAGATAATGAATTGAGAAGACAAAGTCACCATTTGTAAAAGGCAATTGTAATGCTTTTAGGGGAGACAGAAAAATAAACTAAGAGATCTCATGCCCCCTTCCTCCTTTCATGTAATACTTTTGTCTGTGAAAGGATAAATATATAATCGAGCACAAAAAATATACAGATGATGGATGCTCAAGGAAACAGAGAAGGAAGAAATAGTTCCCCCCTACACTGCAATAGAATTAATTTTAGCATTTACAGAACATTATTTGAATCCATCTTGATAAGATGATAACAAATACTCAGGCTCTGTTATGCATGGCCTGTATCAACTGTAAAAACTGCATTTTTTGCAATACACTTGGATATTCAAATATGCGTAATATACTTTTATTGCAAAAGTTGAAAATATTTCCGGTCAAAATAAGATGTTTATGGGTAATGACATTAATACTATTGGTTTGTAATGTCATGATAAAATTACATATGGATTCCACTCTTTCATCGTTTAGACCATTGAAAATAGCTATACAGGCTTTATATTTCACCGGAGTTTTAATAGCTAAATACCAAAGTTAATGTAAATTTGGGTTCAACTTCTGCAGATGACCATTTAAACAACTGATGTTTCATCAGTGCAAATCAAATATCCTATATGAAAATGTAAAGACTGATTTGATAAGAAAATTAAAACTGATTGAAACAACTGTATTTCAATAAATGTCCCTGGGTATATTATTTTACCTTGTTTTTAATAATAGGATTTCCTTCATCATCATATTCCACTTCATCTAATTCATCGTGGATTACTCCTGCGTGAGGATTCTCTTCCATGTATCGGAAAAATGATTCCTGTACATCTTCCTGTTCTATATCATCTCTTATCTCCCTTTAAAAAAAGATTAAAGCAAAATTTTTGAAGAACGGTTAATTTCCAGAAAGATAATATTTCCCAAAGAATTTATAAAAGTGCTTAGTCACGTGCTTTCCAATCCCATTTAATAAATGATTGATATGTCATGTTTACATTTGCTTTTTGAATTAAATATTGTTTACACTAAACCATAGAGAAACCATGGAACAAAAACGGAACCAGGGTTCCTATAAAAATTCTGACCATAAGACATAAGTTAACTCCATTTGCAAAAATTTTTTAATGAGCTGTATGGCCATTTTGGAAATTAGTTCCAGTTTATTTTAGATGGTCCTTATATAACAACAAAAAGAGGACCTAAAACTTGCCTGATAGTGGTACTACATTAATATTACCCTACACAAATCAAATAAATTTCATTCCTGAATTACCAAAAACATTTGAAAATCAAATAAAGTTTCAAAATGACTGAATTTTTAGATAGCAAATTTATTTTTAATTATACCGGTATATTAAATCACAAAGTAATGTCATCAAGATGCAGAATATGTGAATTTCACTAAAGGTCAAAGTTCATGACTTACTTTTCCTGTTTCTTTTCCTTTGCACTCAGTTTTTCATTGGACTGCTCACAAACCTCTTTCTGTTAAAAATAATATTTCTTATTATATAGATAGTGGTGATTTATCAAGTTTTCTCAATTAAATAAATGTCATATTGTCATCTGTGAAAATAAAGGATTTCTAGTCACCTGATTACGTCTTAATGAATCGATGTCACAATATCTCTTCAATGTCGTCATCAAGTACACAACTGGTGTATTGAAATGAAAAAATAATCTGCATCTAAAATCTCTGTTTTTTTTAGTAGAAAATCTATATAAAAAAAGCATTACTAATCAACCATCATGAATATCAATAAAAATGTCACTAATGTCGATCAACGCAGTGGATTATACTCATTGCGGAACAAAGTTCCGCAACTCATTTAATCCTTCTGTGTTGTTTGGCACTCGTGACATTTATAATGATATTCACAAAAATCAATTAGTTATACTATAATTAAATCATGTAAATAGCTTGTATAAATCTTTACACTTACTCCTTGAAACATGTGTACAGCATGATAAAATTTACTATTTTTATGCAACTTGGGTATATTTGTATTTTATTTATAAACCAAATTATCATATACATTTGTATGACACAAAAATAAGATTATCCAAAGAAATGCTGCATACAAAATAACTGATTTATATCGATCCTTTATTGGGAAATTAGAGAACTTTTATTTATCAAAAGTGAATAAAATAAGTCATAGTTTATTTCGTCTGGTGTCCAGTTTAATATGTCTAATCCATGTGCTATATATAGAGGTAAACAAATACCTGCACAGTTATCGAAAAAAAATCAAGTGATAACTGCACAAAAATGTTGATGCACTACATTTGATTGGAAACAAGATGTGTTTGTGAAACACTACATATGCCCTCAGATTCTACAGTAAAGTATATGATAGAGAGCTGTCGCCGAATGGCAGCCAAATATACTCCCCGCTCATTGAACTCTGGATCGATATGGTAAGTGCAAATAAAAGTTGGTGTGGACAAAATACAGGTGTGGACACAGTACAAGTAAGGACACAATACAAGTACAGACACAATGATATAATCTTCAAGAAAGAACTTTTCACAAGGGTTCCAATGAAAATACTCTGTCTAAATCAGACAAATATCATATTTCATAATGAAATTCACCTTTTTTTAGCCTATTTGACATTTTACACAAAAATCATAAGCATTAGAGAAATTTCATTACAACACTTTGAAAACAACTTTTGAAAATGATAACATTGAAAAAAGTGTCTCTCCAACAGTTTGAATTCACAATATCTATGCTTAAAGTTTTTTTATAGGAAAAAAAAGATTATTGCAGGAGAAATCAACAAAAGTCAAAGTTGAATTATCTCCCCTTCCTGATTTCAAACAATAATCATATTCCTTCATACAGATCTACATATAGTGTTCTTCCTTTGTGTAAAGTTTCATCAAAATCATTCAAGTGGTTTAAGAGGAGTTGCGCTTACGAGGTAACCCATACATAGGGAATCAACGAAAGTCAAAGTCAAATTATCTCCCCTTCCTGGTTTCGGGCAATATTTATATTCCTTCATGCACATCTCCATATAGTGTCCTTCCTTTGTGTAAATTTTCATCAAAATCCTTCAAGTGGTTTAAGAGGAGTTGCACTTACGAGATCTCATACATGGGGAATCAACGAAAAAGTCAAAGTCGAATTATCTCCCCTTCCTGGTTTCGGACAATAATTATATTCTGTCATGCACATCTCCATATAGTGCCCTTCCTTAGTGTAAAGTTTCATCAAAATCCTTCAAGTGGTTTAAGAGGAGTTGTGCTAACGAGAAGTGTGGACAGACCGACAGACAGGCAGACAGACAAGGTGATTCCTATATAACCCCCAAACTTTGTTTGCGGTTGGTAAAAATATCCAATTTTACCCCTTTTTGACCTCTGTGACCTTGACCTTTGACCTAGTTTTTTGCAAATTTATGTTCCTCTTGACAACACCTATACACTTGCCAAGTATTAAAAGTCTATCTTTCATAGTTCAAAAGTTGTTTATTGAAATGGTTTTAATTTTTAAATGTATCTGTTAAAACATGCTTAAAGAAACCTACAGAAAAATACTGCATCAAGATCCAACAAAAAATTTTAAAATTCATTTTTCTTCCGTTGTCACTCTTTGAGCCTCTTTTTTCTCAAAAACAGTAAATTCTACCTCAAATCTGTTAACACACAACAGATGCATAATTTTATTAGCAACTAGAGGTACTGTGGTCCACTGGGCCACAAATGAATACCCCCGCATGCCCAATATAATAAGAAGTTTAAATAAAAGGCTGATCTTTAAAGTCAACTGCGTCTTTTAATGTTATTCAAAAAACTTAATTTAGGCTAAGTATCAACATACCAATGTATCGGTAAACAGGAAGTAGTAGCGCAACAAACCTGAAAATAGCTTACACGGTACAACTCATCATCATGAAGCTCCAGACCAAATATGAAATCATTTCCACTTTTGGAAGAAGAGAAAACTTTGACGAAAAATTTTCATTAGTAGTGGTATATGAAACTAAGTATTAATGTATCGGCAAACAGGAAGTAGTGGCGCCACAAACATGAAAAAATCTGACACTGTACAACTCATCATTTGGAAGCCTAATGCTAAATATCAAATCATTCCCAAGTGTAGAAGCCGAGAAAACTTTGACAGTAAAAGTGTTACGGACGGACGGAATGACGGACGGACGGACGGATGGACGGACGGACGGACGGACACCACCATAACTATATACCCTCCGCTTTTACAAAGCGGGGGTATAATAAGTCATAGTTTATTTCGTCTGGTGTCCAGTTTAATATGTCTAATCCATGTGCTATATAAAGAGGTAAACAACTACCTGCACAGTTATCGAAAAAAATTCAAGTGATAACTGCATAAAAATGTTGATGCACTATATTTGATTGGAAACAAGATGTGTTTGTGAAATACTACATATGCCCTTGATTCTACAGTAAAGTATATTATAGAGAGCTGTCACCGAATGGCAGCCAAATATACCCCCCGCTCATTGAACTCTGGATCGATATGGTAAGTGCAAATAAAAGTTGGTGTGGACAAAATACAGGTGTGGACACAGTACAAGTAAGGACACAATACAAGTACAGATATAATGATATAATCTTCAAGAAAGAACTTTTCACAAGGGTTCCAATGAAAATACTCTGTCTAAATCAGACAAATATCATATTTCATAATGAAATTCACCCTTTTTTTAGCCTATTTGACATTTTACACAAAAATCATAAGCATTAGAGAAATTTCATTACAACACTTTGAAAACAACTTTTGAAAATGATAACATTGAAAAAAGTGTCTCTCCAACAGTTTGAATTCACAATATCTATGCTTAAAGTTTTTTTATAGGAAAAAAAAGATTATTGCAGGAGAAATCAACAAAAGTCAAAGTTGAATTATCTCCCCTTCCTGATTTCAAACAATAATCATATTCCTTCATACAGATCTACATATAGTGTTCTTCCTTTGTGTAAAGTTTCATCAAAATCATTCAAGTGGTTTAAGAGGAGTTGCGCTTACGAGGTAACCCATACATAGGGAATCAACGAAAGTCAAAGTCAAATTATCTCCCCTTCCTGGTTTCGGGCAATATTTATATTCCTTCATGCACATCTCCATATAGTGTCCTTCCTTTGTGTAAATTTTCATCAAAATCCTTCAAGTGGTTTAAGAGGAGTTG
>MJUU01069945.1:88649-100715 GCA_002080025.1 Modiolus philippinarum | reverse complement strand
TACTTGGCCAATATGAACAAAACCTGGACACAATAGTCCTGAGTTGGCTCTCTTTACAATGTGTCTGGCCAGTCTGCAACCCACCCAAGATTGTCCCCAGCGGGGAACATAGTTTAACATTGGCCCCTATGGGAAAACATTCAAAGATTTTCTCCTCTGAAACAACAAACCTAATTGGTTCCAAACTTGGTCACAATATTTCACGGGTGGTCCCCTTTAGAAAAATTGTCTATCAAGTCTTCACCTCATTCTAGATGGGAACTTAGTTTAACATTTGATCTAGTATTGGAAAACACATGCAAAGATCTTCTCCTCTGAAACTATTAGGCCAATTGAAACCAAACTTAGTCTTGATTGTTGTTGGATGATGCCCTTAAAAGTTTTTTGATTTTTATGTTCATTCCTCAATTGGCCTTCTTCAAAAATGTTAACCATATCCAAAATAGTTGCCATCATGATTATAGTTCAACCTTGAAGCAAATACATTTTGTACCATCAAGGTCTATAAACATACTTGAAAATGATGTCCTTTATTATTTAGGTTAATTGGACTGTCTATGTCAGCCAAGGCCCAGGTGGGCGATGCAGGCTCTTGGGAGCCTCTTGTTATCTACAAAATGTACGTCCGTCATCATACACCTAGGTGTGCTGTAACAGTAATTGTTTTTTGTTACTTGTTCTTTTTTTACTATCACCATGACCGTGTAGGTGTTTTGCATCCGGTATTTGTGTGCTCGTCAAATGTTGTATACGACATAGACTTGTGGGCTTGCTATTTCACTACTTGTGTGCTTGTCTATTTTTATTCATGACTATCACCAAAGACTTACTCCCTTGTGGTATCCATTATTTGTGTTTTTCTATTGTTATCTACGTCCGTCACCATACATCTGTAGGTGTGCTGTATCTAGTAATTGTTTGTGTGTCAAATGTTCTTTTACTATCACCATGGACTTGTACATGTTTTATATCCCGAACTTGTATGTTTGTAAAATGTTGTCTATGGCTATCACCATAGACTTGTAGGAATATTGAATCGATGACTTGTATGTTTGTTAAATGCTATATACGAGTATTGCAATAAACATGTATGTGTGTTGTATCAAATACTTTAGTGCTTGTCATTTTTTTCTACCAAAAGACTCAAAAATGACATCAGACAAACATAGACAACGATCGGAACTCGGAATAGTGGGGACTTGGTACTGGCATTGGCAAGAACTAGCGGTAGCGTGTTGTTTCCTTTTTTGTCAAATGTTATCTACGATTGGTCTAAGTATTATAAGCATTTTTTTGAAATAGTAAATTTCCTATGTTTGGGTTCTAGTTGTGTTCTAGTGCTGCTGATGAGGAATTATTTTCCGAACTCATTAAATTAATTGCAGTTAGAGTTAACATATGTGTTGTGGACTCATGTTCATTTACTCCATATCCTTTCGTGAAATATTTAATACAGGAGTTTGTCTTTTAATGCAGTGTGGAGTTTGGTAAAACAATTCCCCGTGATTGAGATGTATGCTCTTTATTTTTCTTAGATATGTTGTACTTGTACATGAGATTATAACTCATATGTATACTTTCTTTATTACTATTATCTAAATTAATGTGAATTCTAAATTCTAAGGTTAAACTCCCTCTATCCTAGTTTTGTCCTTGGCTATATTTTTTATACATGTATTACTGATTATTCGGATTTCGTTAAGTTTCAAGCACGATAAGCATTTTTTTAAATAGTGGATTTCCTTTGTTTAGATCCTAGTGCTGCTGATGAGGAACTATTTTACGAAATGGCCATACAGCTAATTAAAATTACTTGCAGTTGGAGTTAACATACTAGTATGTGTTATTGTCTCATGTTCATTTACTCCTTATCCTTTCGTGAAGATTGTAAAACGTAATCAATGACTGTCAACATAAGACTCTTAGCCTTGTTGTATCCAGTACTTGAGTTTGTACGTCTGTTATCATAGACCTGTAGGTGTTCTGTGTCTAGTAATTGTGTGTTTGTTAAATGTTCAAGGACTATCGCCATATATTTGTAATAGTGTTGTATCTTTAACTTGCATGTTTTTGAAATGTTTACCACTATAAACATAGACTTTAAGGTGTGTTGTGTCCAGTACTCTGTGTATTTGTCAAATGTTGTCTACGACCGTCAACATGAAGTTGTAGAGTTGTTGCATCTAATATTTGTGTGTTCGTCTGTATCTACGACTGTCACCATAGGCTTGTAGGTGTGTTAAGTCAATTACTTGTGTTTGTGTATTTTCATGTACGACTGTCATCATAGAGTTGTAGCCTTGTTGTATTTAATACTTGTGTGTTTTTTCTTTTGTTATCTACGTCCGTCACCATAGACCTCGAGGGGTGCTGTATCCAGTAATTGCGTGTTTGTCAAATGTTCTACTCCTAACGCCATGGACCTGTAGGGTTTTTGTTTTGCCCAGTACGTGTACTTTTGTGTTTGTCAAATTTTATCCAAGACTATCACCATGGACTTGCAGCATTGTTGTGTCAAGTACTTGAGTGTTTGTCAGATATAACAAAATACCGAAGTTACTGTGAATTTAGTTTCTGCATATGCGGTCTGCCACTATCACAGTAATATTGTAAATGTTTCAAGTATTTGTGTTCTTCATATGTATCTATGACTGTCACCACTGAGTTAAAGACGTGTTGTGTCATTTACTTGTGTGTTTGTCAAATAATATATATGACTATCAGCATACCCTGTAGGTGTGTTATGCCAAGTACTTGTGTGTTTGTGAAAAGTTATCTCCAAATTTCACCAAAGACTTGTAGTTTTGTTGTATAAAGTACTTGTGTGTTTGTCACTTAATATCTTATGAATGTCACCATCGACATTTAGGTGTATTGCGTCCATTACTTGTGTGTTTGTCAAATGTTTTCGTCGACTGTCATAAAACTGTGTTTAGTATTTGTGTGCTTGTCAAAAATCGTCTACAATTATCACCTTAGACATGGTATCTACAACTACTTGAGTGTTTGTCACATAATATCTACGACTGTTACCAAAGACTTTTAGGTGTATTGCATCCAAAACTTGTGTGTTTGTCAAATGTTTTCTTCCACTGTCATATAAGACTTGTAGATGAGTTGTGTTCAGTATTTTGTGCTTGTCAAATGTTGTCTACGACTGTCAACATTGACATGAAGGTGTGTTGTGTCTAGTACTTGTCTTCATTGGTGTTTTCTGATGCAGTTTCCTTGTGGATTGTGGCATGTGATTGTAGTTTTCGGCCGTTGGTGTGTTTACTGTTATCATTTGTTTGTAATTGTGTGTTGATCAACTATAGGTACGACTATCATAGACTTGTAGGTGAGTTGTATCCAGAGATGATTTGCTTGTCAAATGATGTTTACTCATGTGCATTTACTTCATATCCTTTCATTCACCATTTACGACTATCACCATAGACTTGTGGGTATGCTGTACGTGTCCAGTACTTTTTTGTTTTGAAAATGTCATTCGTGACTTTCAACATAGAATAGTAGGTGTGTTGTTATCTAGGACTTGCTGTTGTCACTTGTGTGTTCGTGAGATATTATGTGCGACTATCATACACTTTAAAGTGTGTTGTATCCAGCCCTTGTATGTTTGTAAAATGTTATCTACGACTGCAATCATAGATAGACATGTGACTTCAAGATGAAGAACAACAATAAAAGCGTTGTTCCTTTGCTTGTTTTTACCATGTTTTTGTAGAGACTTTGTCTCATGTGCATTTACTCCATATCCTTTCATTCACCATGTAAGTGCATTGTATCCAGTGATAGTGTGTTTGTCAAACGTTGTGTGTTTGTCAAACGTGTGTTTTTCAAATGTAATCTACGACTGCAACCAAAGACTTGTAGGGTGCGAGATCGTCAAAACATTTAATTAGTTTCCAACGTGTTCTAACAACCGCTGTTATCCGTTGCCCTAAAAAGACCAACCGGCATCTTTACAACTACAGGACAGTCACAATATATTAACAACCAAAGGCTACTCACCGAGTTAATTGCACGAAAACTTGGCATAATAGGAGATTTCAGATGGTCATAATAAATTACAAAAAACATTTATGAATATTTTGAAAATCAAAGCAGGGACTTCAAAATATTTTATTACTATCAAAATATCAGATTCAGAACTCTAAAGATGATGTGGATATTGCAGACAATATTGAAACTATTGAAATTAAATTTCTGATGACACAATTTATGCCATAAAACTGAATTCCATAAGTTGTTAGAAATACGTTTTCTTTTAATTATACACTAGTAACTTATTTTTTTATGTTTCTATCCCGCGTTCGGATCCGATAAAAACATGACCGCCAGCGCGGAACTTAGGTTTAACATTGGACCTAATCGGAAAAACCACATTTTCATCTACTCTTCTGGAACCGCTGAAGCAAATTCAACCAAACTTTACAGGAATGGTGTACAAAAGGTCCTTAGCAAAGATTGCTCATTTCGTTCCGATATTACGGAAGCATGGAGGGGACATGTGATTTTTTTTTCTATCTCGTGGCCACGACATACTAAGTCGTGGCCACGAGATAGCTATGTCGTGGCCACGAGATACTATCTCGTTCCCACGACACACTAAGTCGTGGCCACGAGATAGCTATGATTATGAACAAAGCTCATTGTTGAAGGTTTCTAAGTGTACAAGTATCTCTTGGCCACGACTTAGTATGTCGTGGGAACGAGATAGTATCTCGTGGCCACGACATAGCTATCTCGTGGCCACGACTTAGTATCTCGTGGGAACGACATAGCTATCTCGTGGCCACGACTTAATAAGTCGTGGGAACGAGATAGTATCTCGTGGGAACGAGATAGCTATCTCGTGGCCACGAGTTAGTATGTCGTGGGAAAGAGATAGTATCTCGTGGCCACGACTTAGTATCTCGTGGCCACAACTTAGTATCTCGTAGCCATGACATAGCTATCTCGTGGCCACGACTTAGTATGTCGTGGCCACGAGATAGAAAAAATAATTCACGTTTCCCCATGCTTCCGTACGATATGATAAAAACATGACCGTCAGCACGGAACATAGTTATGATTGTTATGATAAAAGAAATGGTGTCACTTGACATGATTATGGAAATTATGGAATTGTAATATTATGTAAAATAAAGAGTAGAAGGTTATCGGCCCTGTAAAACTGTGAATTCTAAATTTGTTTAAATCCTTTAAATATTAGAGTTAATAAATTCTCAGAACCATGATGTTAAATTGTACTGTTAAACATAATTTGACGCAATCTAAGATCATATGTCTCTGAATATTCCAAGTAGGCTACTGAAATTAATTGTTAGTTAAAACTTTGCGTAGTTTTCAGTTTTTTATACATTTTCCTTACTAAACTTGAATGAACGTTAGTCATACGTAAATGTGCCTTATTTTGCCTGGATGCAGACCTATTGTCAATTGTCAATTGCATTAGATGACCAAATCATGTACAGTAACTGAGGTATGAAGGTATCCTTTCATTCACCATGAAATCGGACATGAACTTTTATTCTAGAAGCCCGTATAATTCATCTGGACAATGGCCGACAAAATCAGCTAGATACATGTTTGTAAGGGTCTCAATATCAACTAGGCTTATGGACCTCTTTGATGTAAGGTCTATTTATGTTCAAAAGGCAGCTATCTTGGATACAGTACAGAACTGCAAGAAAATGTTTCAAAATGTTTCTGAAGGGACCATCCAAAGATAAATATGGTCAAGTAGTTTCAGAGGAGGTTTAATGACGTGTTTTATAGGGTCCAATGTTATAATGATATATATCTGAATGATTTCCCATAGGTTCCAGTGTTGAACTATGATTCCGTTTTACACCATCACAAAATTTACTGCTTATCATGCAACTTGGGTATTTGTTTTCGAGGAAATGTTTCACACCAATGTTAAACTATGTTTCCTGGTGGCATACTCCTTGGATAGGGTGAATACCTGGATGTCGCATTTCTCTTTAAAGGGACCACCAAATGACTATAATTCATTTAATAGTTGACCTCTGAATATCTGACCCCCGTGCTATCTTTAAATGACTTGGTTCTAATTGACTTTGTAGTTTCTTATGAAAACAAGACCAACTTCATGTCTGGACCTGCGTCACCGTCACTTATATTCAACTGAGAAAGTGTTGTTTTTTTTTTTAGCGTTACAGAATGTCATGTATAGGTTTGCCAATTCAAACAAGTATTCATTTACCTTATTACCAAAACATTCTTAAAATGCAAGTTTAATTGAGATTATATTAAGTTCAACCCTATCACTGTTATAGACAATAAAAAAAGAATAATAGACAAAAAAAAAAGAAGAAAAAAACAACAAAAAACAAAATTAAATAAAGCATAAAATGAAAATAGTCTATATCACTTCAGCAAAGGTGAAAACCATACCTGAGATTCAAATAAACACATACTTTGAATCTTTATGAGAAAATGTGTGAAAGCAATGCAAAAATTCAAGAATAGCTGCCCATGATCAGTGCGTTCAAAACTCTGCAACGTCTCTAGACAAAAACTGAGTACCATGATGAACATGATGAAGTAAAGTACCAAGTTCAATATTGGATAAATTTTACATTTTTATGCCACGTCCACGAATGTGGAAGGGGCATATAGTATTACCCTTGTCCGTCCTTCCGTCCGTACGACCATACGTCCAGTTAAGTTTTGCGTTTAAGTCCATTTCTCAGAAACTGTAAGAGGTAGAACAACTAGAGCATGTCGAAACTGGCGTTGTCGTTAGGGCCCCGCAATTTCGATCCTGAAACTCTGTGCAAAAGTAAAATTGAGGTAAGTGTGGATTCACATTCTGTTTGACACACAAATGTGTTGATACAGTAATTTGCTGGATACAGTGATTTCTTGAAGTTTTACCAAAACATGTCATTTCAAAAAGTCAAAGTATCGGCAAACGGGAAGTGGATGTTCGACAAATTTGAAAATTGCTTACACAATACAACTCATCATTTCTAAGCTTCAGACTAAATTTCAAATCATTCCCTTCAGTAGAAGCCAAGAAATCTTTGACGGAAAATTTGGTTTTTAGTCAAAAATCAAAGTATCGGTAAACAGGAAGTGGATGTCCGACAAATTTGAAAATTGTTTACACAATACAACTCTTCATTTCAAAGCGTCAGACCAAATTTCAAATCATTCCCTTCAGTAGAAGCCAAGAAATCTTTGACGGAAAATTTGGTTTTTAGTCAAAAATCAAAGTATCGGTAAACAGGAAGTGGATATCTGAAAAACTTGAAAATTGCTTACACAATATAATTCATCATTTCCAAGCTTCAGACCAAATTTCAAATCATTCCCTCCAGTTGAAGCTGAGAAATCTGTGACGAAAATTTGGTTATTAGTAAAAATTCAAAGTATCGGCAAACAGGAAGTGGGCGCCCGACAAACTTGAAAATTGCTTACACAATACAACTCATCATTTCCAAGCTTCAGACCAAATTTCAAATCATTCCCACATATACAAGCCAAGAAATCTGTGACGGAAAAAATTGTTGACGGACAGACGGACAGACAGACAGACGGACAGACAGACGGACAAAGTGAAAACTATAGGGCGACCGCATCTCGATGCCGGCCCTAATGATAATAAGTCAGTAGGTAGATCTTTGATAGTACTACATAGTTCACTAAGTAGTTTGACTCTTTGACCTATATTTCATGCTTGAGTGACTCTGGTTCAGTTTTATGTTTAAGTCCATTTCTCAACAAAGACATTTCAAATTAATTAATTGCCTTGATGAGTACTACCCAAATCACTGACAATTAAGTGGCTTTGACCTATATTTTATGCTTCAGTGATTTAGTTAGGTTTTGATTTAAAAGTCCATTTCTAACAACTACACATTATAAGATAATGATATTTCATCAAAGTAATTGCCTTGATGAGTACTACTCAAATCAGTGACAATAAGGTGGCTTTGACCTACATTTTACGCTTCAGTGACTTTGGTTAAGTTTTGCGTTAAAGTCCATTTGTCAACAACTACTTATTATAGGACAATGATATTTCATCAAAGTAATTTCCTTGATGAGTACTACCCAAATCATTGTCAATAAGATTGCTTTGACCTACATTTTATGCTTCGGTGAATTTGGTTAAAGTTTGCTTTTAAGTCCATTTCTCAACAGCTACACATTATAGGACAATGATATTTCATCAAATTAATTGCCTTGATGAGTACTGCCCAAATTAATGGCAATTAAGTGGCTTTGACCTACATTTTATGGCAATTAAGTGGCTTTGACCTACATTTTAATATGAGGTTATCCTTTGCGATAAATCTTTTGGCAGGGCATCCGTGTCTTACAGACACATTCTCTAGTTTACTTTAAACTGGCCTAAAAGGGAGGTTCACATCATCAATGTGTTCAAACAACAGAGGTACTTAGTCAGAGATGTGAATATTTCAGATTACACAAACCATGAAGGCACTGTAATGTTAAAATATGCTGAAAGAATGACTAAGTTCAACAATGCATGAACTCAACATTTTTTTTATTTAAACCTGCCCAAAAGGGGAGATGCACATATTGAATGTGTTCAGAACAACTGTGCAAAGTTTCAAAAGAATCGGGTATAAGGAGTCAGAGTTTCAGATTACACAAACTCAGTTACATAATGTTGAAATTTGATGAAAAAATGACCAAGTTCACCAATGGTTAAATTTCACATTTTTTATTCAAAACTCACTAAAAAGGGGGGGAAGGGTGCACATCTTCACTGTGTCAAGAATAAGTGTGCAAAGTTTCAAAAGCATCAGGTATAAGGTGTATGGTTTCCTATTACACAAACTCAGTACCGTAATATTAAAATTTGATGAAAAAATTACTAAGTTAAACAATAGATAAATTCGACAATTTTTATTCAAATCTCACCAAAAAGGGGAGGTGCACATCTTCAATGTGTCCAGAATGACTGTGCAAAGTTTCAGAAGTATCGGGTTAAAGGTGTCCGAGTTTCAGATTACACAAACTTGGTACCCCCAGAGCGTGACAAATTTTTCTGTGATTTAAAGTTATTATTAGAGGAAATTTGTTACATCGGTGACAAATGTCTCAAAATCCCTGCTAGTTAGCTGAAACTCTCATTTTCCTAAAGCAATAAAAAACAAAAAAAATCATTATAGAAACAGATGTTTAATATTCAGTAAAATAAACAATTCAACTATAAATCATGAGTAAAATTACAACAAAGTAAATAGACAATTAAAAGATATATATAAAAAGTAATGCTATTGTCATAACTATGAGATGCTGATTTCAGTGAAAGGCTTGAAGATACAAACATTAACATTGGAATACTTAATTAAAACACTGTCTTAAATGAAGTATAAGTGATTCATTTGACACAAAGATATAGATTAAATAACAAAATACCGAAGTCACTGTATATTTTGTTTCTGCATATGTAAATTAGAAACAAATATAAAAGTATATCTTTAATACACAATATCAAACACAAGAATCTTCGTTCTTTGCAAGTTTCAGTCTAACAGCTTGTAAAATATGTATATATCAAAAGATTGCCATTCTTACATCTGGATAATACCAACATATCATTTATTATTCATGTATCTAAGTAATACTGACATGGTCTACAACAGCAAAGAGGGAATATCCAAGACACTAAATCTTAATTTTCCTGAAAGTAGGAGAGGGAAAAAGTTTGTTGAGAGCCCCATAAAATGGCTATCATTTAAACTGTTAAATAAAATTTATTATACCAAATAAACTGTAGACATAGGATATGTCTTGTCTGTCCCTTGCATTGCTTCAATTTGCACACTGATTACTACAGCAGCCATAATAATAAAATCTAATTCTTTAACTGTGTTTATAACTTCCTTGGAAAAAAATGGTGTGATCATTTATGTATGACTGAGGGACCAGGGCCATCAGTATGTATCCTTAGTTGCATCTGTATGCCAAATATCAAGTGGCTAGGACTACTGGTACAGGATGTACAGACTTCTTGCTAAAAGGTTAAAGTGAACTTTTATGTATGACTTAAGGGGCAAGGACCACCATCTGGGTGTGGAATTGGTATGTACACACAAAGACGCAACTGCATGTCAAATATCAAGTTTCTAGGACTTCTGGTACAGGCTGTACTAACTGCTTGCAAAAAACTTGAAGTGGTGGTTCCTGCATGACTAAGGGGCCAGGGTCATAAACTATGTAGAGCTGGTGGACCAGAGGTTCCTGAGGGCATTCCCCAGCCCAATAGTCAGACTTGTCCGACATGAAAATTTAACCTTGCATGCTATAGTAATTTGTTTGTTCTACTTTTGGATTATGGTTTTCCATATTATTTGATTTTAATGCTGGTGATGAGATGTTACTACTTGAAACACGTGTACAGCATAACGAAATTTACTGGTTTTTATGCAACTTGGTATTTTTTGTATATTGAGTTCTACCCATAATAATGCAACTGCACATCAAATACTATGGACCTACAATTATTATAAGCTTGTTAATAAAGCAATAACAGTACATTTTTTTGAATACTCCAGGGCATCAATCATAGATTTGACGGTCAAAATGCAGTTTAAAGGCCACTTGTAGGGGAGCCTGTAAAGGGGTATTTTGACCATCAAATCAAGATTGACGCCCTCAGGTATTCAAATAATGTACTGTTATTGCGATTTTAATGCATTATATGATTTCATATTGTATTTTTGAATTGTTTATTTGTAACCTTATTAGGAACCAGAATAAACAGGGAATCTATTTTGTCCCAGGTGTGTAGATGGTGGAACTGATCAATCAAAACCTCCGTTTTATATATGTTGCATTAGAATTTTCAATAGATTTCCAATTTTTGAAGCTGCCACAGCAGTAAATTCTACCCCTTAGTCTGGTTTTCATACTTTTAGTCACAGGCAAGACAACAACCAATAAAAAAAAACAAAAAAAAAATGTTAAATTATGTTTCTTTTATAGGCATCATGATTAAAAATGTCAGTTATGTTGAACTATTAATGAATGTCATCACTGTTAATCAGCAAAAATCATCAAAGTGCTATTCATTGGCTAATAAATAATCTTTTACTATTTACCTGTCAATAGTGTTTCTCAACAATGCTAAGACATATACTTTTTATAACTATGAATTTTTCAAAGACTTGTGTAATTATCTCCAAAAATTTCTGAAAAGTTGATTGGTTGCTGACCATATATTCCATATCAGGCGACTGAGAAATATATGGTCAGTGGCAGCCATTACTTGGCATCATTGTGTATTTTTTTAGCCTTTTCACAAACTGGACAATAAGTCAAGTGGTATATATGCTCTCACCCAATATATAATTTACTGACTATGTTAATACCATATTTGCACATTAACAGACTGTGTAATCTATAATATTCTCATATTAATGATATGGTAAGTTAATGTGCTCATATCTAAGTAACAGTAACTAGAGGCTCACATGAGCCTGTATCGCTCACCTAGTCACTGGTTTTATTCATTGTCACCTATAGACCACCCATTCATACTATAAATCAGTTCAGCAGATGTTACATTTTCATTCTTGGATGAGGTACAAACTAAAAATCACAAACTTTGGAAGGGATCACCAAAAGCCAATTGTAACCAAGTTTGGTTCCTATTGGCTCAGTAGGTTCAGAGGAGAAGACATTTGAATGCATTTCCCATAGAGTCCCTATGTTAAACTATGTTCAACGCTGGTGGCCATCTTGGATGAAGTAAGAACGTAAAAATCACAAACATTAAAGGGGACCACCCAAGGACTATTGTGACCAAGTTTGGTTCAATTTGGTTTGGTAGTTTCAGAGGAGAAGATCTTTTGATGCATTTCCCATAAGGTCCCTATGTTAAAGTATGTTCCCTGCTGGCGGCCATCTTGAATGAGGTATGAACATAAAAATCACAAACTTTGAAGGAAAACATCTAAAGACTATTGTAACCAAGTTTGGTTCCAATTGGCTCAGTGGGTTCAGAGGAGAAGACATTTGAATGCATTTCCCATAGGGTCCCTATGTTAAACT
>MJUU01069945.1:65750-80075 GCA_002080025.1 Modiolus philippinarum | reverse complement strand
AAGCAAAGCCTTCCTTTTGTACCAAAGAACATTATGTTAAAATTTCGTAAGGATTGATCTAATGGAACTAAAGTTATTGACCAAAAACTAAAGTGTCTACAGACGACGACGACGACGACAGCACCATACCAATATACGACTGCAAAATTTTTTTGCGGTCTTATATAAATAAAAATTTGCAATTTTGGCCCCATTCGGCCCCTCAAAGCTGGGTAAGGAAACAAGTTACCAAAAATCTTATAGTAGAGCGCCATGTTTATTTTTCATAAGGAATCCTTTGAAAAATAAAGGGCTACGCCTAGCGCAGCATGATACGACCGCAGCATGTCGACCACTGAAATTTGAAGTGTAATTTTAAGTGGGTATGGACACAATAATTAGATGGACACAATAAGGAGATTGACCCAGTAATTAGCTGGACACAAACTAGGGAAAATAAAAATTAGCCCTTATGACTCCTGATTCCTCTTTGACCCCTTATAGCTCGGAAACAGTAAGAGCTACGCCATATCCATTCACATACTACTGAAAGCTTATATCAAGAGGAATCCAAAGAAAAAAATCCCATCAAAATCTGATCAAAAATAAAATTTAGAAAAAATGCAATTTTGGCCCCTTTGACCCCTTATAGCTAGGAAACAGTAAGAGCTACACCAAATCGGTTGACATACTACCGAAAGCTTATATCAAGAGGAATCCAAAGAAAAAAATCCCATCTAAATCCGATGAAAAATGAAAATTTTAGGTAATCTGCATGTTTGCAATTTTTGCCCCTTTGGGCCCCTCATAGCTTGGAAAAGAAATTAGTTATCAAAAATCTGATGGTGCAGCGCTATGTTAATTTTTCATAAGGAATCCACTACGAAAAACTGCATCAAAATCGGACTAAAAATAAAAAAATTAAAATTTTTGAAATTCGACCCTTTGGGGCCCCATTTATCTCGTGAATGGTACATGCTACATATTACTGATTGGAAATTTCGTCAGGAACACATAGAAAGAAACCCCATCAAAATCCGATAAATAATAAAGATTCTACAGTCAAATATGTTAAAACGAAAAATTTAACCCTTTTTGGCCCCTTTTTAAGAAATGGGTGGGGCCACAATGACCAAAACTAAGCCAAGCCTTCCTTTTGTGCCAAGGAACATTGTGTTAAAATTTCATAAGGATTGATCAATTGGAACTTAAGTTATTGACCAAAAACAAAAGTGTCTACAGACAAAGACGACAATGAAGACGCCGACGACAACGACGCCGACAACAGCACCATACCATTATACGACCACAAAAAATTTTTGCGGTTGTATAAAAACCATCAAAATCAGACTAAAAATTAAAAAAATGAAATTTTTCGAAATTCGCCCCTTTTGGGCCCTATTTATCTCGTGGACGGTACATGCCACGTGAAATCTGTTGGCATACCCCAGATTGGAAATTTTCTAAGGATTTAACTGGAAGAAACCCCATCAAAATCTGATAAATAATAAAGATTCCACAGTCAAATATGTGAAAACAATCAATTTAACCCCTTTTGGCCCCTTTTTCTGAAACAAGCAGGGCCAGGAACATAAAATTATGACTTGGGCTAAAGCATGTGCCAAGAAATATCATACTAAAATTTGAAAATGATCCGTTCACTGGAACCAAAGTTTTGCTGTC
Organism: Modiolus philippinarum; assembly: GCA_002080025.1. NCBI lineage: Eukaryota > Metazoa > Mollusca > Bivalvia > Mytilida > Modiolidae > Modiolus > Modiolus philippinarum. Next base: position 78,413 of record MJUU01069945.1, on the reverse strand, counting down.
CACAGACACAAAAATATCCAATTTTACCCCTTTTTGGCCCCTTTTTCTGAAACAGGTGGGGCCACCCACCCGAAATTAAAACCCGGGCTTAACCTTATGCCAAGAAACCTCATACTGAAATTTGAAGATGATCCCACCACTAGAAACAAAGTTATGCTGGCCACAGATGCCGACAACTGCGCCATACCATAATACGACCGCAAAATTTTTGCGGTAGTATAAAAACCTAGTGCATATCTTTTTGGGACGATTCAGAATATTGTAATATACTAATCTCATGTCTTTTATCAATAGTCAAACCTGACTATCTATATTTAAAGGGATTTCCCCCTCGACAGCGCCATATTCAAAATTTTCTTCCTTACTTTGATTTATATAATCTTGTGCCATGTTCTTTCGGTATTCAACTACTTTTGTTTTAAGGGGAAATTTTGTGCCCAAGTTTATTTGAAACTGGCAAAATAGTATCTAGAGAGACGATCTCTGAATGAGCGCTATCTTCTCTCCTGGTGACCATTTTTGATAAAATGCAGACCTGTTTCGACGGCAATGCCCTCTAGAAACTTCCAAGCCCACCTTCGAAACCCTGCCAAATACATGTACATACCTATTACTGGATACCACCATGCACCATTGGTAATCCCTTCAGGAAAACTATCCCCACAATGTAATCCTTTATACATGTTGGCATGAGAGTAGGTATAAACTTTAGATAAATGTCGAAATGTGTCGTCATCGGGACATGTTACATAGCGTGTTTCTTGTATAAGGGATCCTGAAATTAAAAAGAACTATTGTCATAGGTTTATTAGCTTTTCACAACTAAAATTTTTGTCTCCGCCTTTTTTGTATTATAGATTAACATATACTTGCTAGATCCCCTCCTCTATTCAAAAATGTTCATTTTCAATTTTAATGACCAATTAGTTTCAAAGGACTTAGCATTTCATATTGAAATAAATCCAATTATAAAAAAAACTCTGGATACCTCATTTTACTGTCAAAAAGAGACTGATAAACAGTTAGAGAGATTCTTAATGTTACAATTTTAAACTAGAGCTGTCGCCGAATGGCAACCAATTATGCCCCGCTTAATGAACCCTGAATCAATAGGGCAAGTGCAACTTTATGTGTGTGTGGATACAATACAAGTGTGGACACAGTACAAATGTGGACAGTACAAGTATGGACATGATGAAATACCTCCCCGTTTTTCCAGAAAAAAAACAGTTGAATTATCTCCCTTTCAAAATTCCGATCAGCAACCATAATTCCACGTGGAAAACCCTTAAATCATTTCTAATGGAGGTAGGCAACCTTTCTGTAAAGTGTCAATCAAATTTGAAGCATTTTTAATTTTCCCGCCATTTTTTTCAATTTCCATGGCAACGGTGACCATTTTGAAAATTCTGAGTCCAGAAATCATTTTTATGGGTGCTAGGCAACCTACCAATAAAGTTTCATCCAATTTGAGACACTTTGAATTTTCCCACCTTTTTTCAATTTCCATGGCAACAGCAGCCATTTTGAAAATTCCAAATGATGTGAGTGTGTACATCTACTCATTGTAAGTTAGATTGGAATTTGCTTGCAAAGTGTTTGAAAAACATCATAAGTTGTGTTTTTCCTTCATACAGATGGACAAATGGACGAACAGACGGACGGATGGACGGACAAACAGACAGACAAGGGTAAAACAATATGCCCCTGAACTTTTAGTCGCAGGGGCATAATAAAAATTATAAAGATGAAAGTTAGGCACTTGAAAAGGGATTACTTAATCATACTTAAACTTCAGACCAAATATCCAATCATTACTACAATTACAAGGTGAGAAATCCTTGACGAACAAGAGCTGTCGCCAAATGGCAGCCAGTTATACCCCTGCTCATTGAACCCTGAATCAATAAGTAAGTGCAAAATTAAGTGTGTGTGGACACAATACAAGCATTTACACAGTTGGATGTTTGGTTGCTGAGAAAAGTGACAAAAAAGTTCACCTTGGAAAATGAAAGTAAAAAAAATCATAACGTCATAAAAACAGTAAGTAGTACAGCAATATGGCTGAAAAAGGGAGATGCAGTATAGAACCCTTCAAAGAAGCTCCATACCAAATATGAAGTAGCTGTCGTGTGCAGTTCCTTAGAAAAATGCGACGAAAAAGTCACAATTTGGAAAACTAAAGTAAAAAAGGCACAAAGTCGGTAAACAGGAAGTGGTAATCCGATATAGCCGAAAAGGGGAGCCGCAGTATAGGACCCCATACTGATGCCCCATTCCAAATATCAAGTGGCTGTCATGTGTAGTTGCTGAGAAAAATGCGGCGAAAAAAGTCACAATTTTGAAAATAAATGTAAAAAGGCACAAAGTTGGTCAACAGGAAGTGGTGATCTGATTTCCGAAAAGGGGAGGTGCAGTATAGGACCCCATACTGATGCACCATTCCAAATATCAAGTGGCTGTCATGTGTAGTTGCTGAGAAAAATGGGACAAATAGTCACAATTTTGAAAATAAAAGTAAAAAATGCACAAAGTCGGTAAACAGGAAGTAGTGATCCGATATGGCCGAAAAGGGGAGGCGCAGTATAGGACCCCATACTGATGCCCCATTCCAAATAGCAAGTGGCTGTCATGTGTAGTTGCTGAGAAAAATGTGACGAAAAAGTCACAATTTTGAAAATAAAAGTAAAAAATGCACTAAGTCGGTAAACAGAAAGTGGTGATCCGATATGGCCGAAAAGGGGAGGCGCAGTATAGGACCCCATACTGATGCCCCATTCCAAATATTAAGTGGCTGTCATGTGTAGTTGCTGAGAAAAATGCGACGAAAAAGTCACAATTTGGAAAATAAAAGTAAAAAATGCACAAAGTCGGTAAACATGAAGTGGTGATCCGATATGGCCGAAAAGGGGAGGCGCAGTATAGGACCCCATCCTGATGCACCATACCAAATATCAAGTGGCTGTCATGTGTAGTTGCTGAGAAAAATGTGACGAAAATATGTGTGACGGACGGACGGACAGACGGACGGACAGAATGACGGACGGACAGATGGAAGGACAGAGGTAAAACAGTATACCCCCCTCCTTCGGAGCGGGGGTATAAAAATTTCAATACTATACTACAATGGGAAATAATCGAAGTTATTGTCGATGAGTTATCTACTTGCAAAGGAGAGACAGAGTAAAACTCATCATACTAAAGCTTATGACCAAATATCAAATCATTACTACATACACAAGCTTAGAAATCCTTGACAAAAAATTTCAATATATGGCTGTAATGGTAAACATGGAAAGTTGTCATCAAACAGGTGGTAGATAAGTGAAGGACTTGATAAGGATAGACAAGGTACAACTCATCATAACAAAGCCTCAGACCAAATATCAAATCATTTCTACATACACTAGCTGAGAAATCCTTGGCGAAAGATGTTCAGGACAGATGCACAAGGCTAAACTGCATACCCACATCTCCTACGGGATGGGGGTATAAACAAGTGAGCCCAGTGGCCTTTTGTGCCACATCAGGGATCTGGAAATGCCACTTTATTGTCAGTTATGACCGAAGTTTTCAACTTTTGATGAAACTGAATTTCCATCTTTCTGACATTAAACAAGAGGTTCTCAAGAGCCTGTATTGCTCACATGGACCATGGCAGATACATTTAGCTAAATAAACTTCTATGCTTCAGGGTCTCATTGTCTAAGTAAATAAACCCTTTTTCCCCTACTATTTACAGTCTTGATCAGCACTGAAGGATAAGCAAAGCACCTCATTACTAACAATTATACTATGTTTGGTTCAAATCCAAACTAAACTTCTCTTGAAGATCTTTGCATGCATTTTCCAATAGGGTCAAATGTAAAATTAAGATTACCTCTGTCAGTCATGTTGGATGACCGATCAGCACCCAAGTAACAACACTTGGTCTGAACGTCATAAGAATTATACATGCCATGTTTAGTGTCAATCCATTTATCTGTACTCTATCTTTGTATGCATTTCTCTAATGGTCAGAATGTCAAATGTTGCAAACATAGTCCCCCTCTGGCGCCCATGTTGGATGGCTGATCGGCACCAAAGTAACAAAAATCAGTTAGCATCTCATAGCATCATTCATGCAGATCCATTCAGCAATTCTCTAGAAGAACATCTTTGTATGCATGCATAACAGATCAACACCCAAGTAATAACACTTGATCAGCACCTCATAAGCATCATTCAAATTTGGTTCAAATCCATTAAGCAAGAATGTATACATTTCCCTAAGGGTCCAATGTTTAACAAAGTTCACTTCTGTAGGCCATGTTGGATGATGGATCGGCACCAAAGTAATAACATTTGGTCAGCATCACATAAGCATCATTCATGCTATGTTTGGTATAAATCCATTTAGCTAGAAAAAGATCTTTGCGTGCATTCCCCCGTAGGGTCCAATGTTAAACTAAGTTTCGATGTTTGCAGCCAGGTTGGATGGCTGATCAGCACCAAAGTCAACAACTGGTCAACACCTCATAAGCATCATTCATGCTATGTTTGCATATAACCGATACATCAGTTCTCTAGAAGATAATCTTTGTATGCATTTCTCATAGGGTCCAATGTTTAACTGATTGTCACTGCTGGTGGCCATGTTGGTTGAAAGATCAGCACCACAGTAAAAGCACTTGGTCAACACCTAATAAGCATCATTCATGCCAATTTTGGTTTAAATCACTTCAGCAATTCTCGAGAAGAAGGGTAGGGTCAAATGTTAAACTAAGTTCCTCACTTGCGGCCATGTTGGATAACAGATTGGCACCAAAAGCATTATTCATGCTTTGTTTGCATATAACCCATTCAGAAAATCTCTAAAAAATGATCTTTGTATGAATTTCCCCATAGGGTCCAATGTTAAATTTCACTGCTGGCAGCCATGTTGGATCACAGATCGGCACACAGTAAAAGCACTACGTCAGCACCTAATAAGAATCATTCATGTCAATTTTGGTATAAATCCCTTCAGCAATTCTCGTGAAGAAGATCTTTGTATGCATTTCCCCATAGGATCCAATGTTAAACTAAGTTCACAGATGGCAGCCATGTTAGATAACAAAAGTAACAACACTTAGTCAGCACCTCATAAGCATCATTCATGTGCTATGTTTGGTTTAAATCCATTTTGTTGGTTTCTAGAAGAAGATCTTTGTATGCATTTTCCCATTGGGTTCAATGTTACACTAAGTTTAGGGGAACAACCATTTGATTTTCAGGGGGAGGCTTCCCTTGCGAAATGAAGTTCCACAGCTTGACCTGTTCTTGAACAGTAGTTGAACTGTTCATGAAAAAATCTCACTTGAGTTCATGAACTTGTAATTCATGAACCTGTTCAAGAAATGTTCTTGAACTGTTCATGAAAACAATCTCACTAGACTTCATGAACATGTACTGTTCAAGAAATATTCTTGAACTGTTCATTAAAAAACAATCTCAATGAGTTCATGAACATTGATACAAGAACTTGTTTAAGAACATTTCTTGAACAGTTCATGAAAACAAACTCATCACATTTCATGAACATGATGTTCATGAATCTTTTTCATAAATGTTCTTGAACATTTCATGAAAATTACAAAAGAAATGAATTCATGAACAGGATGTGATTTCTGAGACTGTTTTTTCTGGAATAAAGGATGAATTTTCTGTCACTACAGTCTTGGAAAATCTGCAGTATTGAGATTAAAGAAGGGTTGCAATAAAGTAGAGAGCAGAAAACCAAATTTCTGGAAACTCAGTCCATCTCTAGATTTTCCATGGTACCTCAGTGTGTTAACCATGAAAAATGAAGAAATTTGGCTCGTGGAAAATAAAATCTTTAAAATAATTCCATGGAATTCCATGGAAACTTTTCATGCATAGCATGGAAAGCTGAACTTAGAAAATTTTAGTCATGGAAATGGTCATGGAAGTAGGACTTAGTTTTATTTTCATATGGAAAATATCGAAAGTTGGACTAAGTTATTTTTCACATGGAAAATATGGTCAATGTGAAAAATAAACTAAGTCATATAGTGACACAGTACATTTGTACAATGTGGAATAATATAGGAATTAATTAATTGGGCTAAAATAAATCTCCCTCAATATTTAAGAATGTTTGTCGACTGGAAGTTTACTATATCATTTGCCAGAATAAGATGCAGGGCCCTACAAACAAACAAGGCGTGTAATGCCTGAAAAATGAAAAGATTTAAGATAAAATATAGCTTTTAAAAATTTTGTGACCAGGAACTTTTTATTTAATTGTCTTGAAACAGATTCAGGTGTAAAATTGGACTTTGAAAGTTAGAAAGCCAGCTGATTTTTTTTAATTTTTAATTTTAAGGGATGACCATGATTTTTCAGGGAAAGCCTGAGGATTTTATTTCGAGACGGGTTACTTCTTGAACTTCTTCTAACACAAGGTTACCCCAGATCTCACATTATCATGGCTTGATTAGGATATGATCATGCCGATATAGGCGGGATTGGCCGGAATTTGACATCACAGCACCGAAGTGTGATTTTCTGTAACAAATGAAATCTTAGCGTGGTAGGCAAGATCACTTCTCCTCACCCTGCTCAGATCTCGCCTAAATTAGTTTTTGAATAGTCTGCATCTTGACATTCTGTTTTTGTTGTCAAAGATACCCCCCCCCCCGATTTTTTTATCATAAAACCAAAAAATCATCCAAAGTGATTATGCAAATGTTGAATATGTGAGGATAAGATATATACTGGTAGCTCATAATATCGTGGTATGTCGCTACTTAGCAACCGTGACGTCACAGTTAGAAATTTGGTTGAAATGATATCATGGAACCCACGATATGATGAGAATCAACTATAATAGTACCAAAAATAGATTTCTGGACTTTTTTATGAACCCGTTTACATTGTGTGCAGCTGCTCGGCGATGATCACTAGTCTTAGAAGATAAGCAAATCGTTATTTTGGGACCATTTATAACTCCGTACTGTAACTGTACCTAGAGTAGATTCGTCATTGTCAAAATGAAAGTGAAAGTAACTTGGTGAAGGTCAAATGCATTAGACATGCGCAGGAAAATGGCATGCAACGAAAAGATCAGATGTTTTTGAAATTAATTTTTACCAATGATTAAATTTGTATTACAAAAAATTAGGGATGTCAAAATGCATGAAAAATGCCACTCGAGTACTCGGATTCAATACTCGAGTATACTCGAGTACTCGGTGATCTTTTGAAACGAAAATTACTGGACTTGTAGATTCTTATCATTCAATGATATTTAACTAAAATATTGCTCAAATGCCATAACAGGAGCACCAATTACTGTTTGTGTACCATGATGGCCAGTTGATTAAACAACATTCAATTAAAGCGAAATTATATACATTTTTTGTATAACAACTTGTTTTTGTTTAGTAACATGCTTGTCTGATTAATCAAATTGTTTAAATCACAATTAACACTTATATAAACATCTGGGCCGGACAACACGGTTTTAATCAAATAAATTTTCATGAGAGAATATTATTTGATCACAAAGAGTACATTTTCGGCATTTCATTTATTAGACAGCCGATTTATTCAAAAGCTCTATTGAGTGGTAAATGCGTCTTAAGGTAACAATCTGGCTGCTCAGCTACATGTACCTACATATTCTAGTTAAATCGATTCCTCATATGTATCATTTTAATTTCAAAAGTCGATAGAAATCGGGTAGAAATCAAGTCGATATTCGTCAAATAAAAGTTCATTTTAAAGCGACAGCAACAAATTTGCTCTAATGTGAACGAAAAGAAAAGTCTGCTAAGAATTGATATGTTAAAAGTTGTTTGTTTTATTTACAGCTACCAACATAGTCATCTCTGTCCATGTCTTATACTTGTGACGACAAAGAGTACAGTTTTCATTGTTTTTCATCATTTTCGCATTTTTGCATTTTGGGGTGAAAAGGATTTTTATTATTACTAATTATTTTTTTTTGGAAAATGAAATTGAAGATTAGAAAAATGTTTATTTCTATTTTTGTTAATACAGAAATCGCTTGTAAGAAATTTAACATAATAAAAAAAATATTTAGGGAGATATTTGCTTTTGAATTTTAAATAGCATAAACTGACATCACGTTTCTTTAGATGTTCATTATATGTTAGTTAATAGTGTCTATCTAGGGTGTCTATCTAGTGGCCAGTAACTAGTTTATTATGTTTTAAAGCGCAATGCTCTGAAATACGGAGGTAGTCGTATTAACAAAGAGAATGACAGTTTTAATGCCGAGTATTCGAGTACCAATTAGGTACTCAATACTCGTACCTTACGAGCGATACTCGAGTATTCGAGTACTCGTTGACATCCCTACAAAAAATCCATGAAATATTAATGTCTTGTTTGTTTAAATCGTGTGTCTAATTAAAAAATAACAAGAATGTCCCATGTATCTATAAATATGATTGGTCCATCGCTGCATCTTGTCCAATCAGAACCAACATTTCTCAACATATTTGGCGCACATACTTTTAAACATGGAAGTCAGATGACAATTTTCGTTACAGAACTCGATCTGTCTGGTTCATGGAATCTTTTGTAAAAAAGGACAAAGGAAGATTGTTTTTGATTCGGTACATAATATGTATGTAGGACTGTCGGCCACGGAAGCCACAAATTAGATTTTATTTGGCATTTTGCATATCGACAAGGCGACAACGAGGGGAAGCCGGAGGGCCTACTAGTACTAGGGGTCAAATCCCGAAATCCCGTCTTTATTTTTCTAAATACCTCAATCCCAAACTAAAAGAAAATTAAAAACTGATGAACTCCCGATTACTGTTGAATTTATTTCCCGAAATCTCAAGCTTAAAAACGTCTAATCCAGCGACATCCCCAAAAAAGGGCACATTCCTGTGGCATAATGATTTTGAAATAAACAGGCCAATGTTTTATTGATAAAGTCTGAAAAATTTACCTTGCAAATTTGAAACAATTTATGCAAGGATTTGTATACAAATCCTTGATTTATGCCAACTTCTCATATTGAGAGTTCAATTACAGTATATCCTGGTATTCATTCCAACCAAATTTTGGGCTATGACCTCACTGCTTTTACGTAGCTATGTACAATGAAAATATGAGCTTTCAGTATACAATGTAAAAAGAAAGGTGTATATTTGTTTTGGTCAAGAAAAGATACCTCGGCTCACTTCATTGTGTTTGTTTGGGAATGAAGCAAATATCTAGATCAATATGGGAATGCACCTGGCAAGTTTATTTGTCTACAAGGGTATGATAGAAACGATAATGTAACCCTCAGGCTACTACGTTCCTGTGAGGGTTACGACTTGTTCCCATTACCATGATTACCCGTAATGGAGCAGCCCTCAGGTGTGATTCACATCGGGCAAAATAATGGTTTTATTATGAGCTTATCAGATAGTAAAAAATCTCCAAATTAACTTTTTCTTCTTAATCAATAAAAAATATGCATATTCTTCCTTAGGAAAAGTGTTGCACATCAAATTGAAAATCTGCAGTGATGGCTTTGAAAGTGAATCGCCATTATGACAGAGACTGATGAATAAAATCGTAAAATGCTGCCATAGATTCTGCAAATCAATGTTGGTCATAGACCGGAGTTTAACATTAATATTATCTGGAAATGACCGGATTTGGTTTTTAAATCCTACATCCGATCATGTTCATCAAAATTAATTTCAAAACGGCGGAAACTTGGAAAACAATTTTGAAATCACGTTTCAAAAAAGAACATTTTGAGACACTTAAGGACATTTTTTAAAAAATATAAGAAACATAAGCAGCAAAAATTGATTGTGTTTATACATCAGTAGGTATTTCGCTTGCAAATTGAAGCACATTTTGCTCCATTATTGCTAATGGGACCAAGTCGTAACCCTCACGGGAACGTAGTGAACTGAGAGTTACATTATCATATCTAGGGTATGAACTAGAGTTACTCCAGCACAAAATATATGATAAGAGTAGGAATAAAGTGAAAACTATACTTTGTAATTATTTGTGTTGAATTGGCACCCAGGGGGAGGAGGGTCTCTTCCTATATATTGGTATACACAGATGTACCCCTAGAACTGGTCACTTTTTTTGACAAGTCAAATATATCGATGGGATGCAATTTTCATCCACCTGTTATATCAATTGGTAGATAATTTGGCATACCATTATTAAAATCATGTTTGTGTTACATTTAATCCTAATTATTGAGAGTAATTGTAACAAAAATTAACCTAAGTGTAAATTATATTGCAAAATCAGTGTCCAGTGTGCAATATTTGCACTGGCAAATGCAACAATAAAACTAGATCACATTATTATACCTTAGGTATCTTTTTCTATAACAAATGATCATACATTATTTCTACTATTTTTCCATTTTCAAAGTTTTGACTATTTTCCCTCATCAGCATAAACTATTTTTCCTCATTAACATATCTTTTTGTCTGGAGTTTCTTTCGTTATAATAAAACACTTACTGACTGTATATTCACGGAATAGTAAGTTTATTGTCCCCTCAGATACAACTTTTGCCCTCGGCTACGGCTCGAGCACAGTTGTACCTCGGGGGAAATAAACTTACTATTCCAATCATACCCAGTCAATAAGTATAAAAATATTTGATTGGGTCGATATTTTCAATGGAAATATATAAATGGGTATGGTGATCCAATATATTGGGGGTGTTTTGAAAATCTCAGCCGTACGTCTGCACAAAAAGTATAGGGCCAAATTGTCTTAGGTACTCTAGGATCCTCGTAGTTGATAAATAAACTTGACCTCCATTTACAGATGTAGGTTGTATTTATAGGATACCATGTGACAAAAAGGGGGGGATCGGTAACAGTTCAACCAAGGATGACGGTTTGCGAGTAGGATTATTTTGGTTTGCTATTGTCAGATACTGCACAAGAAAACAGAAATATGTACAATGGACATGATGGATGCCAGAAGAAAATGGGTTTGCTTGTTTTCCTTTGTGGATACTATTATGTGCTATTTTCAATAACATGTTAGCACTATGTAGTTTTCCGAAAGGTTAATACATTTCATCTGCCAATCCTCTAAAGGTAAATGAAGCTAGTAAAAGGTAAGACACATAGCTAGATAAATGTAAATAAGGTTNACCTAATAAGCATCATTCATGCCAATTTTGGTTTAAATCACTTCAGCAATTCTCGAGAAGAAGGGTAGGGTCCAATGTTAAACTAAGTTCCTCACTTGCGGCCATGTTGGATAACAGATTGGCACCAAAAGCATTATTCATGCTTTGTTTGCATATAACCTATTCAGAAAATCTCTAAAAAATGATCTTTGTATGAATTTCCCCATAGGGTCCAATGTTAAAATTTCACTGCTGGCAGCCATGTTGGATCACAGATCGGCACACAGTAAAAGCACTACGTCAGCACCTAATAAGCATCATTCATGTCAATTTTGGTATAAATCCCTTCAGCAATTCTCGTGAAGAAGATCTTTGTATGCATTTCCCCATAGGGTCCAATGTTAATTTAAGTTCACAGATGGCAGCCATGTTAGATAACAAAAGTAACAACACTTAGTCAGCACCTCATAAGCATCATTCATGTGCTATGTTTGGTTTAAATCCATTTTGTTGGTTTCTAGAAGAAGATCTTTGTATGCATTTTCCCATTGGGTTCAATGTTACACTAAGTTTAGGGGANAACAGTTCAAGAACTGTTGTCCAAGAACATTTCATGAATAGTTCTAGAACTGCTCAAGACATTTTCGCAGGGGTTGGGTGATTTTGTAAATGAATAATTTAATCTTGATGCCAGTGAGATTAAATATTCTAATCCTACTTGTCATGAAAATAAATAATTCAATTTTGATTTGAAGATTAAATTTTCTGCTGCAAATACAATTAAGAAATTGCCACAGCCCCTTCCCTTGCTAGATGACAGATAGCAACCACATCTTGTATGGCAGTTTTGATGTACACCTATGTTACAAGCATGCAACCATCTTGAAGGTGCAAATTCCCTCCCCCTAAAAAAACCCCCCAAAAAAACAGCTTTATAAGTCGCATGATACGCGACGTCATCCTTCAAAACTTTAAGTGATTTAGGTAAGGAGTTCTCAATTCAGAAGCACCTATAACTGTTTAATTAAGCTTGATATCTCTTTCAGAAATTAATCTGCAAAGTTTAAAGTTTAGCTGGTCACAGTACTTATCAGTTAGAGCGCGACATGTAAAAAATTGCCTTAAAATTGACAACAAAGTCCCATAACTCTTGCAAGAAAAATCAAAATTTCACGAAAAAGTATACAGATCGTGAGGTCATCACATCCAATCCCTCTACAAAGTTTAAAGTGAATTGGCCAAAGGGTTGTCAAGTTAGAGCATGAAGTGTAAAAAATTGCCTTAAAATTGACGAATAAAGTCCCATATCTCTTGCAAGCAAAATAAAAATTTCACCAAAAAGTATACAGATCGTGAAGCCATCATACCCAATACCTTTACAAAGTTTGAAATGAATTGGCCAAAGGGTTGTCAAGTTAGAGTGTGACATGTAAAAAATTGCCTTAAAATTGATGAATAAAGTCCAATAACTCTTGCAAGAAAAATCAAAATACAAGAAAAAGTATACAGATCGTGAGGCCATCATA
>MJUU01069945.1:27653-41757 GCA_002080025.1 Modiolus philippinarum | reverse complement strand
GTTAATTTGCATTAACAACTTCATATACGGATTGTATGTAATAATAACAAAGTACCAAATTCATTGTAATCTGTAAAGTTTGACATTTTCATACGAATTGGCACATATATACCTAACAATGTTGTTGTATATCCTAAGTGGATATTGTGTAAATACAAATACCCTATACACGCTATTTATTTACAACAACTCAGATATAAACATGCTTGTGCAATATTAATTAATAATCAACCACCTTCATCTGATCAGCCTGCATAATTTTTATACAATTTTAACAGCCTTTCCCGTCGTCGTTATAAATCAAAGGTGATTGACAGACGTTGTTTAAAGACAGATGATATGGGCGGTACTATTTTGTTATTTATCCGCGTTGCTCGTTGATCCATCCGCAGTTGAAATGCATTATCCCCCAATATAATCCCAAATGTTGGCGTTAGATATATCATTTCAATCCGGATAATGTTTAAAGTTAATGGTTGAATGTGGATTGGTTTTACTTACTTATTGCATTCAAGAATGCAAATGCAAGAAATCAATGATTTCTAGGAGTGTATGATATTGTATAATATAGTGTGTTATTTAACCCGGTGGATTTCTCGTACCATCGTCCTGTATGACAGCATAACCCGCAGAAAACTGCGAGTAAAAATCTTGTTGTGTGTGTTCTTTGTTGACATTATGTAATTTTCAACATTTTAAAAAGAAAAAAAAATACCAATTCATACTTATATTCCTATATTTCTGTATGATTAAACCATGCTCATGAAGTTAATTAAATTAATTAGCAAACATACTTTTATCACAGGTTAGGCTTAGGGTTAAAGTAAAAGCTTGAATTTAACCATGCAATCCCAGAAAAAAATGAAATAAAAGACAGTTATTCAGTGCCCATATGGTTTTTATAGGTCTACCCTGGGACTTACATTTTAAATGAATATACCAATAAAAATATATTTGTCCCTTACAAAAATAATCTACTGTTTAAATGAAAGTCTTAAATTGATTTATTTTGCACTTATTATCTGCTAAGTGCTATAAAATAGGTTATTTTTTTCAGCTTTAAAAAATTGAGCAAATCTCATGATTACAAAAGAAATGTAAGATTTGCTTATAAAAGACTGAAATATTGATTCTAATCAAAATCTAAATGAAGAAAATATTGTAAATATTTGTGACCTTGAACTTTGACCTGCAAAACGTTGGTGCCTGCCTCAACACTGAAATTTCAATTTATGTATTTTTCATTGACAATCACAAAGGCATTCTGAAGTTAATTTCCCTTTGAAACCAATTTAGTGCTCAGATTTACCTGTGGACTCTAATTCAGAAGTTATTATTATCTTTTACGTAAGTTTCATTTATATCCATGTCTAAGGATATGTTCTGGAAACAAATCTTTGGCCCAAATATGTTAAAACTAATGACTCATTTATCACACAGGTGTCTTCCTAACTCCAAAATATTCATTTTTTTGTAACTGTATTAAAGTTTGATCCAAATCCATATAGGACTTGTAATTTATGCTCCAAGCACTATTTATTTACTTCTGTAAGTATATTTGACCTTGACATTACATATACTGACCCAATTACTCAAAAGGTGTCTTTAATTTCATTTACAAATCAATAGGGGTATTCTAGTTATTCTCTTGAATTCAAATTTTCAACTTCTTCTGTCAGTATATGACTTTTGACCTACTGACCCCAAAATCTAATGGCAATGAAGGAGTAAATTCAAGGCAAATTATTAGTAACCTTGTGAGATATCTTTGTTTCAACCTTTGGATAAGATGAGAGACACAATTTTAACAACATGGTGAATTGCTAACAAATATTTAATGGAGAGCAAATACAGTCATCACTAATCATACACACACACACAAAAAATTCGAATCCCTTGAATTAAGGTCTCATCTTTCCCATCTGTAGCTTGCATTTTCACTTGGCTCTTGAAAAGCCCATAAAGTACCAGAGTGGTAATATGAATACATATCTATTCTATTAAAATGATGATATGGATCAGAATTTTAATTCTTGGTATTAAATGCTAATCATGATGCCTAAAGACACCCTTGTCCCAGAAAGTAATCACTTGCAGATAATGTTATCTGAAACTTATTAATTTTGCAATGCTTTGTATGACAACAAATTATGGGTATAATTGATATTTTCCCCATTTTAAATAACATTGGAGGACCTTGATTCCAATAAATTTTAACAAGTTTGAATAAAATATGCAAAAAATAGAGAAGCTTAATTACATGACACCCTACCTTGTTTTATGGAGAAATTATAAGGACTGCTCTAAATCTCTGAATTCTATAACAACTTTGCCTTTCTGATCTTAGAGAAAAGCAGCATAAATACCATATGTGAAGACAATATATACTTTTATTCAGAAATTATTCAGTAATCAAAGTTTTAACCAATGGTCTTCATGAGTTCTCTAAATTTCCCTATTTCTGTCCCATTTTCATGTTTCATGAATGATGTGAGAAATACATTTCTCTCCTCTCTAAAATGTCGATCTCAGTCGCTAATTGGTTGAAATTCAATTCACGTCGTGAATAAAGCCATGAAAAAAGGCAACCATGCCTGATGACATCATGCTCAGAGAACACATTTATTTTGGATCAGCAGAAAAGGGAGGTCATGTTTTTGTCAAAAGTCATTTGAATAAACAGATTCTGCAACTGTAAGACATTTCTACATTACAATAGAAAAATGTTGCACAAAAGTACACATAGCCTAGTACAATATTATAATTTGAGGATTTTTACAAAGAATACAGCGTTGAATATAAATTTAACATAAAAAAAAAAAAACAAATCTGAATATGCAGTTCATTTGTATAACAAATCTAATTTTTTGATATCAAAATGAAATTTTAACAATTTAATTAAATGATTTCTAAATGAGATTTAAAATGAGGTTGAAAAAATTTTAATCAATGCATTTTGATTTCAAAATCTCTTTTTTGAGAATAAATTGAGTACCTTACCATTGGAATACATCATACTTGTATCTCTGGACAGCTGACACAGTTATCTTATTTGTTATCTTCAGCCATAATTATTTCTCCATGCAGAGATGATTTATTTAATCACATGATAAATTTTTACTTCTCCTTTCTACTACATGAATATGATCATATTTAAAATGTGTGTATGATATGACCTCCGTTTTGTGTCATGGGTACCCCCGTCTCTGTTCAGCACTAATAGGCCATGTTTGTTCACAAAATGATCAGTTTTTAAGAAAATGTTTTATACCATTATAGTAAAGTTTGATTCCATTTTTCATATGAGTCTTCCCCTAAAGATGCTGACGATATGTTAATTACCCATATGTTCTGGGTTGACAGTCATGACTGTCCCGACTGTTGTCAGACCAGCTAAAACAAATTCACACATTTCAGTCTCTTGCCATTAGTTTCAGAAGCAATTATCAAAATTATGTTATTCCAATACGGTCCAATGTTTAACTATGTTCCATGATGACGGCCATGTTTGTTGTCAGATTTGTACCAATGACGGTCATGTTTGTTGTCACATTTAAACAAACTGAGAAATCTTTGTTATGTATGTTTAAAATACAAGTTCAGTTTAGTTCCATATAATTAAGTAGTTTCAGGAGAGATGATGAAACTGTATCTCTCAATATGGGGTCCAATGAATTAGAATTGATTTTCTCTGGATGAGTCTTTTCCAAAGACTATATAGCTTTTGAAACTGGATAGTGCAGTACCCTTAGTTATAGAATCATTGAAATGTTAACGAGGTTATCTAAGTTTTCTAAATCTTACATTATAAATGGTATTTGATTATTTTTCTCACATTTAAAATCCTAATGGTAAATATTTTCTGTCTTGGACCAGTGGATACAAAATAAGAATTCCTTGATTCTCTGAAACACAGAACTGGTTTATCCTTTATAGTGAAATGACATTTTAATATTGTAAAGTCTGATTGATAATTCTGTTATTCCTGAAATAAATAGAGAAAAACAGAAATTGTTCTTTAATTTGAAAAACTGGAAATATGAAAATGTTTAAGTTCAATTGTGCAAAATAGGGAAAATATATACCTAAATGAATTTCTCCCATTTTCATACATCAGACTGTAAATTAGAGAATTACATACTTACTTATTAAAAATGAATTCCTTCTGTGAATTTGTATATACCGTTAGATATATCAGATTATCAATTGTAGAACTGACTTAATAAAATCAATACTTACCTACAGATTCTGATTCTACATAGAATTACTTTTGGCTATTTTCATGAACAATAAAGTTACCAGGTGATCATAATAATGTAACCTGTGTAATTTGATGTTTCAGAATTTACGAAAGCCAATTATCTTGGAAACTCTAACAAAAATCTTATGAACAAACTTAAGGTGGTACGGAGGTCTAAAATTTTGTCAGATAGAATTTCCTGATATCTTCATGATTCACTCTTTGTTATTAGAGCATACGAAAAATAAAATAAAAATAAGGGGTCACTGGCCATATAAGAATGAAATATGAAATGTAAAAATCTGCTGTTTTGGTTGAAATAATAGGGAAAACTAGCGAATTGTAACAAAATTTTAAATTATTTTAGTTACATCAGATAGAATTTTTTAAGAATTGGTAAATTAATAGCTAATATACTTTCCTTCAATTTCAATAAAAAAAAATTGGGGGTCACCGAACTTATTTTTGAATAAATCGCGAAAAACACATTTTTCTCTATAATTTCTATACAAATTATCTCCCCTTAATTGAACTAGAGTTAGCTGAAAGGTTCAATATTCTGCATGGTTAAGCAGTAAAAGTGGCATAGTTCATCAAACTTAACTATTAGAAGAAATTGGAAATGGTTTCGGCAACTTTCCCGTAGTGAATTCCATTTTTTTTTGTCACATGCTCAAGAATGATGCGCAATTTTAAACTCCCGTACTACCTTAAATTCTACCAAATATCAAGTCATTATCTCAAGGAGTCCAAGAAAACTGATATTCTATGAACTTTTAAGCAAAAACTTTAACAAAATTCAGATTCAAAATGGTCTATATTGCTCATCAAGCTAGGTCTTCCACAAAACCATAATTCCATGAAATCTATAAAGGTCAATAATTTGAACAAAAATTATGTATATTGAAGTGAGGGTGTATTTGTTCTTAGTACATTTTTAAGTTCTTAATGGCATTTTTATTCACTAAATTGCCTTGGCCAAAATCCTGTCAAATTCAATTTCACAGGTCTTTGTAATGCACCTTGTGCTTAAAATATCTAAAATGAGGTATAATGACCACAATTTAATATAAAATAAGTTCCTGATTTAAATTTACATAGCTAATTATTGAAATATAATGGGCTTTATTTCAAAAAGAATTACAAAGAAAGTCAGGAAGGGCCTGCTAAACATTGACCAACAGAAAGTAGGAGACTGATAGATATTAAGGTAGAAGACCTGGGGCAAGAGGAGATAACTCCTTTTTATATAGAAATTACTTGTCGTGATTGGTATGAATAAAACACAAGATTCATAATATTTTTCCGGCCGTGCGCGGTCCCGGCTTATGAATAGGCCCGCAGCATCCTCTGAGCTTGGAGTATGAGTCTTCCTAACAGAGGACCGGGATATAGAAAAAGGACCTAGTATCTCCAGCTTGCGGGGTGTGACCCCTCCTAAACGGAGGCTGACCCCGAGGGTCCTGGGATATAGAAATAGGACCCATTCCGTGGTTGTGCAGGATTGATAAATACACAACCCATCTTTTGGATGGGATGTAAACTCAGGTCCACCTGTTGGAAGAAATGCCACGCTTCCTGCACGTTAAAGAACCCTTGTAGCAAGCTCTTTTTGGGGCGGACTGTAGGTGATCGGCTACAAGGCTAAATTCCTCGCCCTTGACGATTTCACCCTACTTTTCCAGTGGCAGTCAGAATTTCCCGTCCCATGGCCCTTTCCATACCCCAAAGTGATTATTTATTAACAAACTTGTTCTCGTCTTGATATAGCTGAAATATTGCTGAGTAGACGTTAAACAATATTCAATCAATCAATCATAATATTTTTTCATAAATAGAAATAAAATATCCATCTTATCATGAAAATACACCCTATTAATAAAACACTTAATAATGCCTCAATGCATGCATTAAAATTTCCAGGTTTTGAAAGGTATGTAAAATTATTAAAATAAAAGAAAGTCAGATATTTTTACATTAAACATATTTTATTGTATCAAATTATATACAATTGGATTTGGACACAAGTTATGTCAACTTACAAAGGTCCTCTCCATAAAATTAAATATACAAAATTACACATACGTCAGCAGATACAAATTGTACGACAATTAATATAATACACAGCAGAAAATAATCACATGGTATATCAGTACACAGGCATCGTATACAAAAAAGAAAAAAAGAAAAGAAAAAAAAAGAAAAGAAGAAGGTAGAAAGGGAACAATATTTAAAAAAAAAAGAAGAGAAAAGAAAAGAGATGCGATCAGGAAATTAAATAAATCATTTAGTTTGTTTTATATAGCGCTGAAATGATTTGAAAATTTTTTCATTGGTTTGATTGTTTAATAAAGAATCCCCAAAAAGTATGGTTTCAATTTTTAACTCATTTATGAAACTAAGAGAGGATTTCATTTCATTTCTTGCCTCAGCATATAAACTACACTCTAAAACATAATGTAGTTAGCATCTTCTACAGGCCATCCGCATATGCAGCCAGGATCATTTGATAAATTAATACGAAAAATATCAGCATTTAAGTTACTACATCTGTGTCTAATTCTAGTATGGATTATGTTTAATTTTCTGCAACCAACTGAAAAATACATGGGAACGTTATCATAATCACTATTTAAGGCCTTTTTAAATCGGTTTAAGCTTGGCATATTACCTTTTTCTTGATTTAATTCATTCCAAGATTTTATAGTTGGCGGAAAAAAAGAGTTCGAATAAGTTTGTAGTCTAGGGTAGTTCTATTTACACTTATATCTGTTTGATTACGCAAGTTGTATTCATCATTTTCTCTTAAAAAGGGAACAAAACAATCATGTAAATACACTGGACAATTATTGTTTTTAATATTATATAGCATAGAAAGTTTTCTTTTGTGACGTCTTGATTGAAGGGATTCCCATCTTGTTTAAAAATATAGTGATTCGATACTAGCAAATTTGGGCAATCCCGTAACTATACGAGCTGCCTCATGCTGAACTTGTTCAATTTTGTTAACATTTTGGATAGAACAACCATCCCATAATTCACAAGCATATTCCAATAAGGGCCTTATATAAGTAAAATAGATTTTTTCTAAATTATACCGATTTAAAGTAAATTTAAACTTACGAAGTATTGATATTTGTCCAGTAGTACTCTTCAGAAAATTTTGAACATGGCTATTCCATTTACAATTTGATGAGAATGTAACATCTAGGTGTTTGTGATCATCAACAAATTTGACATGTTCATTATCAAACATAAAAGTGGGTTTACTACGAGTCTGAATGTTAGAAAAAAATACACATTCTGTCTTCTGGGGATTAAAGTTGACCAACCATTTTGTGGACCATTCCTTTATTTTTGATAGGTCTGAATTAATTCTATTTTTAATTTCTTGTACATTTTTTGAGGCATGTGACAAAGATGTATCATCAGCAAATAATCTAGCCAGACTTCCAGTGCTATCAGCTAAATCATTTGTATATAAAAGAAACAATAAAGGGCCTAGAACAGATCCTTGAGGCACACCACCCTTAATTTTTCCCTCATCAGATAAAGTATTACATAAAAGAACTTGTTGGCTTCTGTTGTTTAAATAATCTTGTATTCAATTCAAAAGATGCCCAAAAATTCCATATGCCTTTAATTTCACAATTAGTCTCTTATGCCAAACACGGTATTTGGCAAGGGAAGTAATTCTTTCAACGTTCAGTATCAAGGAAAATTATGCCTTTTTATGCAGTTTTCCTAACATTGTGAAAAAATGGAACAGTGAATTTTCTAAAATTTTGACACAAGTCATATGTATGGAAGATCTTTAATTTCTCAGTTTTTGATGAAAAATGAATTATAGAATTTTCGTTTAGAAGCAAATGAACAAAGCTCTGTTTTCAGCATTGTTTTGACAATGTAATTTCTTTTGTATTGCAAATCAACACTTAATGCATACTTATGATATTTATTATCTGTTATTTAGGTCTACAAGTTTCTAAGAAGCAGTTTAGCACTTTATGGCTAATTTATGCTGTTTCTTATTAATAAACAGTACAGTAGTATACACCCTATGGTGATTTCTTAACAGAATTTAAGACCCATAAGACAGGGGGTGTTTCCATGAACTGTAGATCAAAAATCTTATGGTGAAACTTTTCAATTTTTTTCCTTGAAGTATATAAGAATATAATTGGTTCATACTACAAATTCAAAGAAAATTGAATTGTGGAAAATTTTGGGGTTGACAGGGGTCTACTTCCTTAAAAGCACTTCGACAATACTCATCATTTCAGAGCTTTAGACTTGATATCCTATCATTCCCACTTATAAGCCAAAAAATCTTTGACAAAAAATCATTAAAGTATATATTGAAAAAGAAGCAATCTTTCAGATAAACTGCAAATTGCTCACACAATTCAACTCATCATTTCAAAATTTCAGGCTATGTCAATATAGCATTCAAATTGATAAAAGCCAAAAATCTATAATGAAAATCTATAATGAAAAAAAATCTATAATGAAATCTATAATGAAACTTTGCTTTGTAGCAAAAAATCAAAGTATCAGCAAACAGGAAGTTATGGTCAAATAGACACGAAACTCACATTCATTATACAATTCGTCATATCCAAGCTTCTACCAAAGCTTTCCCTCATACAAGCCAAGATGGTTTGATGGAAACTTTGCTAAAATGCAAGAATTGTAAGACCATACTACTTACTTATAATGTCTTCACAGAAAGGATCTCTAATTGAAGGATAAAATATTCACTGTGAATTGTAAAGCTGCCCCCCATGTTTAAATAAAATATTAGCTTCATTTACCTTTTACTACAATACTTGCCATCAAGGATGTGACCTTTTGTATACCTTTTCCATCAAATTAGGCCATTATGTTCATGAACTTCTGCCATTATACAAATTCTATGTGTAAAGAATTATGACAAGTGTAACATCTCCTTATTAGATTTTTAGACTAAAAAAAGTTGTTTGTAGCATAAACTAATATACAAGGAAGATAAAATCTTTTACAACAGGCTCATAAGAGCATGTATCACTCACCAGGATCATGGGTGTTTGGTAATCTGAAAGACAATATGGTCTAATGCTAAATTATATTACCACTGCCTGATTCAAACATTAGATGAGATACCATATAAGTGGTTATTTTCCCGGGATGCAAATTTCGCGATTTCTTTCCAAATTGGTGGATTTTATTTTTGTGGGACTCAAATTTTTGCGATTGCTTACCATTTACTGTATTAAGTCTCATATAAGTTATATTTTGTGGTGTTCAATTTTCGTGACTTTAGAATGGTCACGAATAAAGCGAAAATTAAGCCCTCGTGAAAATAACCACTTATATGGTATGAACATTATCCATGATCAACATATTTTTTAAAAGATATGGCCACCCATATACTGTTATGACCAAGCTAGCTTGTAATTGGTGTTGTGGTACCTAAGAAGATGTCTGAATGCATTAATCCTATAGGGTCTTTGTAAACTATGTTCTTTGGTATTGGCCATCTTGGATAAGGTTGGAACAGTAATTATCAAACATAGGTAATCAACGATTACAAAGTTCGCCTCGTTATGGCACATGGACACAGAAACCAAATTTGGCCAGGGTGCTCATTTACCATCCCTTATGCATGTATACAAAGGCTAGACTAGATGATCTTACCATGTACAGTTATCGAGACCTGAATTCGGACATAAATGGAAAAGTGACCTAATTTTGCCTGGATGCTGACCTTACCCCAAAGATGCATGCGAATGCAAGGTTAGATGATCCTACCATGTACAGTAACTTAAATCTGAACATGGACGCAAACTTGAATGTAAGTCAATCATGCGGAAAATATAGGTCAAAGTGACCTAATTTTGCCTGGATACTGTCCTACTCACTAAGATGCATACACATGCAAGGTTAAATGATCCTACCATGTACAGTTACTTAGATCTGAACTCGGATGTAAACTTGAATGTAAGTCGATCATGCTGAAAATATAGGTCAAAGTGACCTAATTTTGCCTGGATGCTGACCTACCCCAACATGCATGCACATGCAAGGTTTATAGATGATCCTACTATGTACAGTTACATAGATCTGAACTCGGATGTAAACTTGAATGTAAGTTGATCATGCGGAAAATATAGGTCAAAGTGACCTAATTTTGCCTGGATGCTGACCTACCGCCAAAGATGCATGCAGATGCAAAGTTAGATGATTGTACCATGTACAGCTACTTAGATCTGTACTCGGACGTAAACTTGAATGTAAGTTACTCATGCGGATAATATAGGTCAAAGTGGCCTAATTTTGCCTGGATGCTGACCTACCACCAAAAATGCATGTACATGCAAGGTTAGATGATCCTACCATGTACAGTTCCTTAGATCTGAACTCGGACGTAAACTTAAATGTAAGTCAATCATGCGGAAAATATAGGTCAAAGTGACCTAATTTTGCCTGGATGCTATCCTACCCCCAAAGATGCATGCACATGCAAGGTTAGATGATCCTACCATGTACAGTTACTGAGATATCAACTCGGACCTAAAATTAAATGAAAGCCAGTCAAGCAGAAAATATAGGTCAAAGAGACCTAATTTTCTTGGAGGCTGTGAGATAGCCCAAGATGCATCTGCACACAAAGTTTGATGACCCTACCCTTCATAGTTGCAGAGATATATGCCCAAATGCGGACGTGGACGTAGACGTAGACGCGGACGCGGACGAGGACGCCGGATGTACTCCAATAGTCCTCCTCAACTTCGTTGAAGTGAACTAAAAATACTGAAAGGGACAATCTCCAATCCAATTAAAATTAATTAACATATAGATAGAGATGATTTACCAAGTTTTCTTTCTCAGTTAAAAATAAATTTCATACTGTCACTGGTGAAAATAAAGTATTTCTTGTCACTGTAGGAATTGACGTCACAATATCTCATCAATATAGCTGTCAAATAAACAAATAGCCCATTGAAATAAAATAAATAATAAGCATCTAATTTTAGGTCTTTGAGAAGAAATATCTATATACTAGAAGGCATAACTAATAGACCATCATGAATGTCAATAAAAATGTCACTGGTGTAGACGACACAGTGGATTAAACTCATTGCTGAACAAGATCTGCAACTGGTTTAATTCTTCTGCATTGTTCTACATTCACGACATATTTATTCACAACGGTCAATTATTAATAATATAAATCTACAGATTGTTCATTACCATCACTGCATGGAAGATCAAACAACAACCCATTTTATTTTCTGTTATCCTCTGCTTCTGAGATTGGATTCTGATTGGTTGATGTAAGAGGTCATAAAACTGAGAGCAAAATGGGATGTTAGATCTTCCTTACAGGTGTGAATACAGTAAATACCAGTAAATGTCCATTACTTTCTATGTTTATTTCTAAGACAATGAACACTCATAGTAATTTTCCCGTAATTATACGGGAACTTTTATATCTCATTCAGTAAAATATAAATGTAGGTCTATTTTTTGGCACCGTCAAAACATAGGGTCATGTGGCATTTTTTAGCCATTTCCATGACTTGAAAACGGATATAGCAATTTCGCACTGAATTTCTTACCTTGACCCCCCCCTTTTCTTTAAACGCGCTAAGAAAAAATGTAGAATGTTTTCAGGTTACTTCCTTCGCTTTTAAAACACAAATGAACTAGCTTGTAAAAAATATTTATTTCAAATAATATCCTCCAATCATCTCTTTATAATTCTTTACTACATTACTGAAAAGCTCTCCCCAAAATGGGCGGAGTTAATGATGTCATGTTTATTTACTGAATTCACCCCTATAAGTAGAGGAAGTATCGCACAATGAGACACTTTACATATTGCTAGTTTGCTATGCCTATTGGAAGTACTTCCACACACATTTCGACAAATATCACTGTTCTGTTGATTTTATAGATTTTTTTTTCATAGGTCACCCCGTCTGAAAAAATGAAGAAAAATGTTGAGTTTTTTGGAGACTACAGTATTGCTCTATCTTGTTGGCAGCCATTTTTATCTTTTTGTTCCCGTAATTTGCACATGTTTAGTAGGTTTCAAGTTTACACAATTACAGGATTACCTGTGTTATCACAAAGCCATATTTGGGAAATAAAACATGACATGTGTCAACTTCATACAAAAGTGCAATTTTGAAATGGACTATAACAAAGAAATACAAACTCCTGGATATAATTCTGCTGACAGTTCGCGCATTCTATCTCAAACAAACTATGCAAAATTAATAGAACTGTCCTCGTTCTTAAAATTGATGGACAAAAGAGACTTTGCTGGACATGGCATTCCACTCATTTTTTCAGAATTTTTCGAAAATTAAACCTTTGCAAATTTGGAACATAAGTGACATTTAAGGTTGAAAATACAATCGTATACGTAGTTCTATATGCTATTAATCCGAATTTAACGCGTCCCCGCAAATTGCATGCATACAGTCGCAAACAGGGACAGTTATTGGAGTACACCCGTTTTCACGGATGAAGACCTCGAGAAATCGTGATACAGACTATAAATATGACGTCACGAGATAAAGGCATTTGTACATGTGTTGACATTGCATATTATACGCAAATCTATCGTTTTGACACTTTCAAACTAGCTTAGAACGTTAGAAACATAAAAATCAGATTTCCCTCCTATAGGTGTGAAGTCCATTACTTTCTATGTTAATTTCTAAGACAATGAACACTACAGCTGAACTTAAAGCAACTTCTAATTATAAAAGCATTCCTACTATGTATTGGCTTCGTAAACTACACAAAAATCCTTTCAAATTTCGTTTTATTTCGGCATCAAGTAAATGTTCAACTCACTTACTACCATAAAAAATCTCGTCATCAACTTTAGCAACAAATGTTATGAATACAGTGGAATTAACTACTTTTGGAGTGTTAAAAATTCGGTAGAAGTTTTGGAAAGACTTCGATCTGTTAATGAAGCATACACCTCCGTCGATAGCTATGATTTTTCTAACCTCTATACTACATTACCGCATACACTCATCAAAGAGAAATTTTCGTATTTGATCAATTGGTCCTTCAAAAAATCAGGATATATGTACATTTGTTGCAATACATTTAAATCAGTTTTCAGTGACGACAAACATGACAAATATACAAACTGGACTTGTCAGGATATGATAAAAGCCTTAAATTTTCTTCTTGATAATATTTTTGTTTGTTTCGATGATACAGTCTATCAGCAAAAAATAGGTATTCCTATGGGACCAACTGTGCACCTCTCATAGCAGATTTATTTCTTTATTGCTACGAGTCACAATTCATGGCAAAAATTCAAAAAGATCCTTCTAAACAGCATTTAGTGGATAAATTTAACAATACATATAGATATTTGGACGATATTTTGGCTTTAAATAATCCTGAATTTTCTAAATTTACAGATGAAATTTATCCTGCAGAACTTACTTTAAATAAATCCAATAGCAGCAGTGATTATACTCCTTCTCTTGATCTTGATATATCAATAAATCAAGATAAGTTAAACACTTAGGTTTATGATAAAAGGGATGATTTCTCATTCCCTATAGTCAATTTCCCCCATCTCGACGGCGATGTTCCGTTAGCCCCTTCTTACGGGGTCTACATTTCAGAACTTGTTCGATAAGCACGAGTATGTAGTAATGTTTCTGACTTCAATGACCGAAATCTTTGTCTCACTGAAAAACTTCTGCATCAAGGGTTTAGATATCATAAATTGATAAAAACATTCTCTAAATTTTATTATAGATACATTGACTTATTAAGAAAATTTGGTTCTACATGCAGGGCTCTTATACATCAGGGCATTTCACATCCAAACTTCTATGG
>MJUU01069945.1:16127-27461 GCA_002080025.1 Modiolus philippinarum | reverse complement strand
GACAGTACCTGTGTGTATTGTCTTCATGTTTTATGTACTTCATTGTAAGGGTACTCGTCTTGATAAGTTGGACTTTTTTCTAGTTTGATTTTTACTGTGAGTCTTTTTGTGTATTTATTTTTAGCCATTCACCACACATAGGGAGAGGGTTTGGATCCAAGAAAACGAGTTTAACCCTACCGCAATTTTTGCCCCTGTCCCAAGTCAGGAATATGTTGGTCATTGGCTTGTCCTTGTCTTCTTATAAAATTTTAGTTTCTTGATATTTGGGTTATTGGATGTGGTTTGTTTCCATTGATTTATTCACTTTTTTACCTTTTCGGGGCCATTTAGGGCTTACTATATGGTGTGAGGTTCCTCACTGTGTTGAAGACCATATGGTGACCCCTAATTGTTTTGTTTTTTGTCGTTTTAACCTGGATATGGGATGTTGTCTCCTTGACATTTACCCCATTTCCTTTCTTTTTCATACTCATAGTAATTTTCCAGTAATTATACGGGAACTTTTATATCTCATTCAGTAAAATATAAATGTAGGTCTATTTTTTGGCACCGTCAAAGCAGAAGGTCATGCGGCATTTTTAAGCCATTTCCGTGACTTGAAAATGGATATAGCAATTTCACACTGAATTTCTTACCTTGACCCCCCTTTTTTAAAACGCGCTACAAAAAAATGTAGAATGTTTTCAGGTTACTTCCATTGCTTTTTAAACATCACATATGAACTAGCTTTTAAAAAGCTCTCCCCAAAATGGGCGGAGTTAATGATGTCATGTTTATTTACTGAATTCACCCCTATAGTGACTGTTAGGAACAATTAGCAGATTGATTGAGACAAACTCAGGACTTTGAATTTAATTGAAATTAATCAAATGGTTCTTAAAAAAGAACTCTGAATGCAGTTCCTATAGCCTAAGGGTCAAATGCTGAATTATTTTCCCCACTGGCAGCTATCTTGGATGAGATACAAACATAAAAATCATGAACTTTGATAATTAAAACCTAATGACTGTCTTTAGAGGAGAAGGTCTTCTAAAGCATTTCCAGTTAGGTCCTATATTTATCCATGTTGAGGGCCATCTTAGATGAGGTATAAACATGAAATTAATATACTTTGAAGGAGACTTCCCAGTTACTATTGTAACCAAGTGGCTTTGAGGGTTAATATCAGAGATCTTTGAATTTCTGATCCCAAAGGATCTTGCGTTCAACATCATTCCCCACTTACGGCCATCTTGGATGAGGTTCAATTATCGATCATTTTGAAAGGGACCACCAATGGACTATTTTGGACAAGTTTGGTTCCTATTGGCTGGGTTTTCTTATAGGAAAAGATCTTTGAATGAAAAGTTTATAACAGACACCTAAGAACACCAAGTGATGGCGAAATCTCACCTAAGTTATAGCCAGGTAATAATTGCTCTTGCTGCTATTTGTGTCTTAATCTTATGCAGATCTTAAAGAAATGTGGCAATATTTATATTTCATATGCATTTGTTCATTTTTTCATTACCATCCCCCACCCCTCCCCATCTTCTTTCATGAGAAGATCTTTGTAGGCTTCATCTGTTGCAAATTGTCCAATCACATTGATGTACTATCAATAAAATATTTGAAATTGAAACTGAAATTAAAATTACCCCCTCCCTACTAAAGAAGTTCGCCTATCAGTTGACTATGTGCTGTGGTGATGATGAAAAAGGGTAGCTAAATAATTATTACAAACTGAGTATCCTCTGTAAATACATGTCTGTATTTCATACTTCATGGATTCACTCTGTGCAGTGCCATGCAAAGCAGATAGTAAAACATTGTTCAGATCTGTATATCTACTTAATTATCTAGCACCTGTCAATCAAATTTAATAAATCATATTTCTCCATTCATAACATACATTTCCTCAGTATAAAGTGCAGACTTTATGGGTTATTTCTGACATAATAGTTTTACCAGAAACAGCTGCACTGTAACATAAATCTATTTTATCGTATGTCTGATTGAATATAATTCCTTTACATTGAATTATTTCCCCTTGTATATACCTTGCAAATTAATTGCTTATTTCTTGTCAGATCAGAACAAATCTTTTGAAAGTTCTTGAAAGCATTTCTTATACTCAGATTGGCTCTATTTCTAGTCTGAGATAGATCCATGGCAATAATTGGTGTCAGAATTGAATGCGAAATGATCAATCTGAATATGTTTGGTTAAATTTAAATTTGTTTCAATAGTAATTGAGAAGATTAAACTATATTTTCCCAATAAGGTCCAATGTTAACCTTTGTTCCATGCTGGTAGCCATAATTTTGTTTTGATCAGCTGAAAGTGAGACTGCAATCTATGATAGTTTGTTTTTGACATGATCGAGTCTCTAACCAATGGCAGAAGGAAAGTGCAGCCTGGTGAGGCAGAGTTTTTAGTATGGTGCATGCAGAAATCAGATTTGGTTCTAAATGTGAGAAAAATAATCAAACATTATTTTGAAATGGAAGATTCAAGATGTATCACTTACTTTTTGGTAAAGGGTTTAACCTATAATAGATTGAAACTTTTTCCCTCCGATGGATACATCATAAAAGACTAAAAGATACTCTAACATATAAAAAAACTTTTTGGTATGGCTTTAATGATCTTCTTTTTCAGTCTTGAATTAATTAACTCTTTTCATGTAAAAAATTAAGATATTATGTGAAAGGATTTCTCTATTTTGCCCTCCCCCAAAAGCTGTCCAAATATTTAGGATAAAAAGCTATACTATTTAAACAGGGATATTGTTATAGAAGACTATATGCAGTCCACATAGAGATATGACCATATATTAAAATTATATTATATATATCAGTAAAATCATATATATCAGTAAAAGAAAATACATACAAATTTTAAACCCTTGATTAAATAAGACTGATCAAAACAAATAATATAAAAAGTAAAAACAAATTGTAATCATGACATTTATGGTCGTATCTTCCATACTATCTACACAATGACATTTATATACTACAGCTATAAATGAATAAATTGTATTGAAATTAATATTATTGTTTCAAAGTAAATAGTAAAGGTATTTTAAATTCTGAATATGTTTGCTTTAATTTTGGAGGCAGGGCTCTATTTTGTGGACTAAAATGATTGCCTATGCGAACAAATACAGTGATTGGCAGGAAAATATACAAACTACCTGACCACATCGTCACATGTTGTTGACTGGCAAAGTAGTTTTCATGGTTTTCAGTATGGGTTTTATACTTTTTCATATTTTTTCAGCATTTAGTTAATGGAAAATATATATGTAAAGTGTCTTAAATTTTAGACTATGATTAAGAAGTGCATTCACTGCGATTTCTCAACAGTCTAAGCTATCAACCTTTTTGAAAAGACAGAAGCCAGGCAGTGAAAATGATAATGTCCCAGAACAGACTGAAAAATAAGCCAGCATCAGTGACACTACATTGAAACTATTGAAAGCAATACAACATTGGTTTTTAACAACACTGTCAACAAAATCTACATTGATTCTCATTGGTTCAAATTGTTGTTTTGCCAGTCCTTGCTTGTTTATCAATCAATTCCTGGTTATCATTTTTCTGTTTGTTTGGATTTTTTTGCTTTTAAAGAAAACATAATGCTTGAAATGTGCTGACTACACAGGGATATCATTTCCAGAGTCTTAAAGACGCTTTACATTGTTACATTCAACTGTTTCAAACACAGAAAAAATCCCCGACAACCAAAATTTCTGCTTGGCCACCAAAAGTTTCACTTGGCCAATATTTTTTTACAATGGTCGGCAAATTGCAAACTGAAATAAAAGTCTACTATGAGGCCTGGAAGGTGGTTGTGTTATAATCATGATATATTTTATTACTCAAAGGAACTCATTGATGGTTTTTTAATTTAAAGCTTTTTACTATGCATGGGGTGCATTCAAGACTTGAAGTTAGAGGTGATGCATTTGAAAAAATATTGCCAAACACATGCAGCAAGGCAAGAAAATTTTGAGACAACTTAAGGCCAAACCCCAAATTTTACCTTAAACAAGTACGGTCTAACTTTGATTGCTCGAAACCCAAGGCAACGATCAACACATATCGTGTTAGAGGGGTGTTTTACCAATCAAGGTCAAATTGTTTTTACTTGAACATTTGTTGCATTTTGGTGCATTTTTAGGTCAACTTTTTCAGGTTTTAGTATTGATTTGGGCGTCTTTTAAGTGTTTTAGTATCTATTGGATGTATATTTCATAAATTAAGTAAAGTTTTGGGTATGTTTTAACAGCCTGTCACTGCAGGATAAAAGGATAAAATTTTATTGTACAAAGTGATCAAAATCACACCTATACCTTTGCAATTTATCATTCAGCATAAATATTATGCAATAAATTTTTGTGAGCTTGTATTTGTTTGGGTATATGTATATGCTTTGGTATAGATTCAGGTATATTTTTATCTGCTTTCCTTGTATTGATTCGGTAAGGATTTTTATCTTTGTAAATGCACATCCCTGTAAAAATTTTAACGGTGGTCAAATATTCTAGTAACATTTGAAAAGTCTTGCAACAAGAAGGAATATACTTCTAAAATATGAAATTATTCAAAAGTTTTATCTAGTGTTAAAGTATTTTGCAGACAAACAAACAAACAAACAAATTATAGGCAGACATACCAAAAACTATAGTATATGCCCCGAAATCTTCCATTCTAAAGGACATAAAAAAGTCTATTTATTCTATTACTACATTTTGTACATGCAAAAAATTTCACCACTAATATCAGGCTTCAAAATGAATAGCCCAAAATTATTCAGATTTTCATTTAGAAAAAATATATTAACCTACCTCAGTACTTTAACATGTGTCCAGAAACAGGAAATATATATTTCATTTTCCACCAATTACCTGCAGGCAAAGTATAACATGATTTTACTTATAATTTGTAAAAATACAAACATACAGAGTTGAAACAGTTATTGCATGTGTACTTTGATCTCTTAATATAATTATATGTCAAAATGAAGATAGTTCTGTTAACCATAAGTTATCTTTTTTTTTGTTTTATTTCAACATACAAGAAGTAAATAAGTAAAAGTTGTACATGGGCTGTCATATTTAATACATGTGTCAGGACTTGTCACTACATAAACATCTTGTTAAAACTTCCTAAGTACTCCATAACTACATTATAATCAGATCACTGAATATATATATTTTTTAATCCTTCAGACTAACTTTCAGCATTGGAAAAAAATAGAACTATGATATGAATCAGTGGCATTCGATTTCAAAAAAAGGGGGGACACCCAAAACACAACCCTCTAGTAGGAGAGAGAGAAAGAAAACAGAAAATTTATAACACAAGATGACCATATCATAGGATTTAGATTTTCAATATGAGCATCCTCCTCCTACCCAAGGCCAACCTTATTTTCTAATAAAAAAATCTTTATTTGGCACATTTCTTTTAAATTATAACTTTTTTTTTACATCTTTCAGAAAACCTACTCAGTACTCACATTATTTAAAAAAACAGCACACCAACATCTCCTTGATGATTGCCCCATCCCAATAAAGAATAAATATTTTACATCTACTCTGCAAATCTGTGAATAAGAGAAAAGCTAAGTAGTGAAGTGGTACCTATTGTTTGTAAATAGCCAAATGTATGGCTGTCATGTGGCATACAAACTTGTCAACATGTAAACATGTAAACATCTTGTTTTTATATCATAAAAACTTCCTTAAGTACTTCATAACTACATGTATTACTATCAAGATGAATCTTTAGCAAAGAATAATAAACAGCTGCGCATGATACGCCTGTCGTCACCCCTTCAAAACTTCAAGTGATTTAGGTAAGGGGTCCTCAATTTAGAAGCACCTATAACTGCCTAATTGAGCTTGATATCTCTTTAACAAATCAATCTGCAAAGTTTGAAGTGAGCTGATCAAAGTACTTATACATAAGAGTGCAACATGTAAAAAAAAAATGTCTTAAATTTGACAAATAAAGTCCTATAACTCTTTCAAGAAAAATCAAAATTTCGCAAAAAAGTACACAGATCGTGAGGCCATCATACCTAATACCTCTACAAAATTTGAAGTGAATTGGCGAAATGGTTGTCAAGTTAGAGGGCGACATGTAAAAAATTGTCTCAAAATTGACGAATAAAGTCCTATAACTCTTGCAAGGAAAATCCAAATTTCACGAAAAAGTATACAGATCATGAGGCCATCATATCCAATATATCTACACAGTTTGAAGTAAATTGGCAAAAGGGTTGTTGAGTTAGAGCGTGACATGTAAAAAATTGCCTTAAAATTGAAGAAAAGTCCAATAACTCTTGTAAGAAAAATCGAAAATTCACGAAAAAGTATACAGATCTTGAAGCTATCATACCAAATACCACTACAAAGTTTGAAGTGAATTGGCCTTAAGGTTGTCAAGTTGGAGCGTGACATGTAAAAAATTGCCTTGAAATTGACGAATAAAGTCCCATAACTCTTGCAAGAAAAATCGAAATTTCAAGCAAAAGGATACAGATCGTGAGGCCATCATACCAAATACCTCTACAAAGTTTCAAATGAATCGGTCAAACGGTTGTCAAGTTAGAGCGCGACATATGAAATGGACGGACGGACAGACAGACAGACGGACGGACAGAGGGACGGACGGACAATCGGACATCGATATACCATAATACGTCCGTCATTAGACGGGCGTATAAAAACTCAAACTAAAACAATAATTTCTGTTTTGATTGTTTGTTTGTTTACCTCTCTCAGCTATATCATAGAGGTCAGTTTTAGTCCTGAAGGAAGCAGGAGTCTTTGGAGAGAACCAGCCACTGACATGTATACCTTATCATGTATGATTGTAAGTAGAGTGCATCCTTTCTGTGATTTTGATGCACAGGTGGTCTTAGAATTATTGCAGTTTTTGATATTTGTCAGGAAACCTTAATCTTGTCTACTTGAATACCCTGTAGAAATGGAAGTCTGTATTTTCATGCTTCATTTGGATTCTTTAGTACAGACTCTTCTAATATATAATCCAATCAACTGCTAACATAGTTGAAATTAGTACCAATATAAACAAACCTGTCATGCTACTTTCACTTTGAAGTATGAATTCTAAATGCTTAAGTAATCAGAGGGTCGTACAGGGGGGTAATGTGGCCGGGAGTATGAGAAATAAAATGTCATAACACAAGGAACGAAAAATTAGAAATTGGCTTGCACGATGCCCTTTTTCAGTTTGCACGAAAAATGGCAAATAACGATCCTCCAATATGACAACATGTGAAATAAGAAACGGCAAACACGCTGCATGAAAATAACCCTGTGCCACCCTCTAATCAGGAAATACTCATGAAATACTGGCGAACTGACCAGCACTTTGTTTGAATGACCTACTGTAAAAGGGGCTAATTTTGTGTGGTTTAAATTTCGTAATTTTGGTTCCCAAACCTATTTGTGAAGTTTTATTTTTGCCATTCTCACTTGGTTTTCATTAAGTTTGTAATGAAAACAAATTTACAGGAGGGGAAATTTTCCAGGGTATGTGCAAATAATTAAATAAGCAAAAATAAACACTCGCAAAAATTTCCCCTTTACAGTATAGCACATGGAAATTTTTGAAGCTTCGTCAATGAGCTAAATGTCAAAGGTCATTTGCATACCCTTATCATATTTTGCTTAAATCCTAATCCCAGAAATTTGTTTGCATTTAAAAGGTATGAGTGAATGAACTCTGTGTACAATAAGTTAAAGAAACTAATTTTTGCCAATCACTTTAAATTTCACAACAAAATACTTATTTCCAGATCAAAAAACATCCCTAATGGCAATTTATCTTGGAGCTATCCTAAAATTGGAAAATTGTGGCATCCCCAAAAATGGTCACAACCTCTGCACCCTCCCCCACCCTACCATGAGAAAGTAGCACTTTCAATTTACAGTGAAAGGGATGTAACTCATACTGGCTTTGAGCTATGCATCTTTGCTAAATACTTAGAGAAACGAATCGTGGTACAAGAGTTGATTTATACATCCTTAAGGTAGATAGACAGTAATATTAACATCCATTGGATTTTGTTACAAATTGAAACAATTGAATACCCTATCCCATACACTTGAAATCCACAATGAAACATGCTTTTTTTTTGTAGAATCCAGGTCGAAATTTGTGCATTTTTGCCATTTTTTTCACCTAATACTGAGAAAATATGGAAAGGCAGTCTTTAACTTAACAGAAATGATCCATTTATCCATGAGAATTTTCGTAGTTTTGTTAATAGATCGTTTATGATCTCGACTACGGGAAAAGATGAAAAAATGTATAAGTCACCATGCTTTTAGCGGAAATATTTTACAAAATTACTGTAATACGGTAAACATTATTTACGGGAAAAGGGAGTTAATTCGTGGGAAAGTAGACAAATTATAACTTTTCACATTAGTCAATCAATTATGATGTCACAAAGGAAAACCTGTCAAATGACTGTTTCAGCCAAAAAATCAAACCAAATCCATTTTCGACTCTATATTTTTCAAATGGGTGATTGAATTGTGCAGCGCAACAGTGTCTATTTACTTTAATTGAAATGTGATGTCAGTTGGATTTATGTCTATTTATCATTCTTTTTAAAATATATTTTGACAACTGGAACAATTGTAACGCAGATTTACTGATGTTTAATAAGTGCAATATAAGGAAAAACCTTATTACTTGAAAAACTTAAGTAAGAAGAGAACTAGTAATTATAGGGATAAAATAATTTTGAAGGACTTAATCAATGTGTAAACAGAGCCAACTCACTACATGTGTCTTCACATTTTGAAGAGATATGTATGTGTCCTCCGATTTTGAAGGTATGCATATTTAATTAATTTTCTTCTCATTTTGAAGGTAAAAACAGGGACTAGCATGTGTCTTCACATTTCAATGTTGGTCTCAAGGGGTATAAAGGGGTGTTACACAATAGAAGTTACATTATAACACTTGTTCAGAAAGGATACAATATCATAGAATATCTTTACCAATGGATCAAA
This sequence comes from Modiolus philippinarum, assembly GCA_002080025.1. Classification (NCBI taxonomy): domain Eukaryota; kingdom Metazoa; phylum Mollusca; class Bivalvia; order Mytilida; family Modiolidae; genus Modiolus; species Modiolus philippinarum. The sequence continues at coordinate 18,412 of MJUU01069945.1, read as the reverse complement.
TATTTACAGTATTTGTTCCTAGAGGAATAAACATTATATTACAGATGTTCCCAGAGGAAGAAATGTCAATGTTTATAATATTCCTTCCAAAGGACTTCTGTTAGGTGGAACAATACACATTGACACAAGAAACTGGACTGGCCTTTTTAAGTAAGCATGAATCAGAATGTGGCAAAAAAAGTGCACATAAAAATGGAAAAGATATTGAGCATGAAGCAGGCACTGCTGAAATTTAGCCTGCAAAACGAGAAAAAGCAACCTCTTTTAGAGTCTTTGTGAATATTTTATGCCCATAAATTTGGAAAGTGGAGAAAATCTGACAGGATTTGAGACCCCCTTCAATGGAGACTATAGCAACCTGCAAATGTTTTCAGTATTCTAACTAAAGATAGACAATATTACTGAAGGGACCAAAAAAGGGCTACGCCGATCACAGTATGATACATGTACTACCACAGCATGTTGACCACTGAAATTTTAACAAGTATAAATGCAAATGAATGTGGACTCAGTTATTTGCTGGACATAATAAGGACCTTGACATATTAATTGCCTGGACACAAACAAGTGAAAATAAACATAGAAAGCAGCCACAGCCTGCTAGGCTCACCTCTTTGCTCAGCATTGTCACATGTTGCACATGTCAGTAAACAGGAATGGACTATAATCATTCTGTTTAACAGATTCAGTCATGCATAAAATGAAGTTTACAGACTGCATCTGAAGCATGCATTGTTGTAATCGCGAAATGCATCATACATACCAATATGATTGATGTGGGAAATGTCAGTAAGGGAGAATGGACTTAACCATTCTACCTAACCAAGTCGCTCATGCATAAAATGTAGGTCAGAGACAGCATCCGAAGCATGCATTGTTGTTGTCATCCCAAAATGCATCAAACATACCAGTATGGTTAATGTGGGCCATGTCAGTAAGTGGGAAGAATGGACTTAAACCATTCTACCTAACCAAGTCGCTCATGCATAAAATGTAGGTCAGAGACAGCATCCGATGCATGCATTGTTGTTGTCATCCCAAGATGCATCATACATACCAACATTGTTGATGTGGGCCATGTCAGTAAGCGGGAATAGACTTTAACCATTCTACCTAAGCAAGTTGCTCATGCCTAAAATGTAGGTCAGAGACAGCATCCGAAGCATGCATTGTTGTTGTCATCCCAAAATGCATCATACCTACCAATATGGTTGATGTGGGCCAAGTCAGTAAGCGGGAATGGACTTTAACCATTCTACCTAACCAAGTCACATAAGCCCCCATCACTTCATCATAAAAATTGATGGGTGTTCCATGGAACACTTTAGTCTCCTGCACTACAGAAGAGCCATTTTTGGCCCAGTGAACCTCTAAAATCTGTTAAATTAAAATTTTAAGAATCAGGTGCATGTCTAGATTAAGAGAGAAAAATATCCTGCAAATTTGTTTTTAGAATATGAATTCCATTTTCAAAGGACATATTCAGAATTATAAACAGAAAAAAACAAATGAGCTTTTTTGGCTCTGTAAACCTCTAAAATCTATAAAATCTAAATTTTATGCATCAGATGCACAGCTAAATCAGGTGAACAACATATCCTGCATGTTTGGTTGGAATCTGACTTATAGCTATGATGGAGATGTCGATTAACAAACCAGATTAAGAATCAGCAATTTTGGCTCTGTGAACCTCTAAAATCTGTGAAACCAAAATTCTAAGTATCAGGTGCACAATAACACCAGGTGAATGTTTGGTTGGAATCGGACAAGCAGTTTTGAAGGAGTTGCAAATACAAAAACCAGAATAACAAATGAGCTATTTTGGCTCGGTGAACCTCTAAAATTTGTAAAAACAAAATTCTAAGTATCAGACGCACAAGTACACCTGGGCAATGACATATCCTGATAGTTTAGTAGAAAACAGACTAGCAATTTTGAAGGAGTAGTGGATACAAAAACCAGAATAACAAATGAGCTATTTATCCATCCTAAGTGGATAAGTATGTTAACCCAAGTGGGTCACTCTTAATTTCAGTGGGACATTATTAATCTTGGCAGGTCAGTCTTATTCTTAGAGGGTCAGTATTATTCTCCTACTCAAATTATTAAAAGTTAATAATATGAAATATTTCACGAAAGGATATGGAGTAAATGAACATGAGACCAAAATACATATGTTAACTCCAACTGGAATAATTTTAATGAGCTGTATGGCCATTTCGGAAGTTTATTCCTCATCAGCAGCACTAGAATCCAAACGAAGGAAATCCATAATTTCAAAAAAT